>JANAVB010029746.1:0-71007 GCA_029216955.1 Iris pallida
AATAGGGTGTATTTCCAAAGTCACCCAAGTTCGAGGAAGCCGAAGTTGCTCGAGTTGATTCACTCGAATGTCTGCGGTCCTATGAAGGTAAAATTTATTGGTGGTGCTTCTTATTCTATGACGTTTATTGATGATTATTCCAAGAAGGTTTGGGTCTATGCCGTAAAGACCAAGGATCAGGTGCTGCCCACTTTTAAAATTTTTTAGGCCTCTGTTGAAAGGGAGACGAGCAAGAAGTTGCTATGTGTTCAATCAGATAATTACAATAGTAAATTGGTCCCTTTGATGCTTATTACAGAGGCAAGTGATACGACACCAGAAGACTCCGTCCAAGATACCTCAGCTCAATGGTTTAGTGGAGCGAATGAGCATGATACTGATGGAAAGGGTACAGTATTTGATATCAGAGGCCAACTTACGAGCAGTTATTGGGGTGAGGCTCTTTACACTACTGCTTAACTATTGATTTATCTTCTAATGCTCATTTACAGGGTAATGTGCCTGACAAAGTATGGTACGAAAAAGATCCGTCATACAATCATCTATGAGTGTTTGGTTGTAAGGTCTTCATACATGTACCGAATGCTGATAGATCCAAACTTGAGCCGAAGACGAGGCGGTGGATCTTTGTCGGCTATGGTCGAAATGGGTTTGGCTATAGACTCTACGACCCTGTGGGAAGAAAGCTCTACAGAAGAAGGGACATGGTATTCGTCGAGGATCAGACCATGACCAACACTCAGGATTCTGAGATACGTTTTGAGGCTGAGGAATTGCCTGAGTTAGATCATTTTACTTCGAGTAGTTCCTAGAGGACATCACAGAGGATCTAGTTATGGGGAAGCCAGTACATGGAGTTGCTCCCAACCTTGATCATCAGTCTACTGATGGTGGCCAGGATAACCCTCAGGAGGATGAGCATGCCGGGAAGGTAGTTCCTGAAGGGGAGAAGGCTGTGGATATACAGCCAGCACCTGTTGTACAGTTAAGAAAGAATGATAGAGAGCGTCGACCATCTACGAGATACTTACTAAATGAGTATGTACTACTGACTGACGGAGGAGAGCTCGAAAATTTTATAGAGGCTATAGACGACGAAGATAGGCAAGAGTATAAGGAGGCTATACAAGAGGAGATGAGTTCTTTGTAGGCCAACTCCACTTATGATCCGGTACGGTTGCTAAAGGATAAGAAGGCTTTAAAAAATCGATGGGTGTTCAGAGTAAAGTAGACAAATGATGCTACTTATCCTCGATACAAAGTAAGGCTCGTAGTTAAAGGCCATGGTGAACAAAAAGATATAGATTATGATGAGATCTTTTCGCCATTCGTCAAATAGTGGTCTATTCGGGTGGCGCTCGCATTGGCAGCCAGTTTCGACTTGGAGTTCGAACAGATGGACGTGAATACGGCATTCTTCCATGGTGATCTTGAGAAAGAGTTGTACTGGAGCATCTAGAGGGATTTTGTGAGAAGGGCAAGTCACACTTGTTCTGCCGATTGAGGAAGAGCTTGTATGGTCTAAAGCAAGCTTCGAGGTAGTACTACAGGAAGTTCGAGTGGTGCTACAGGAAGTTCGAGTCATTTATGCGGACGATGTCGAACAACTGCATATTTATGAGGTACTTTACCGAGGATGATTTCATTATTTTATTGCTCTATGTTGATAATATTCTACTGGTGGGTCAGAATGCCACTAGGATAGCGGAGTTGAAGTGCCAAATCGAAGCTACCTTCTCTATAAAGGAATTGGGCACAGTGAAGACTATTCCTAGAATGGAGATCAGTTGAGAGAGAGAGAGAGAGTCCAAGTTGCTACACTTGTCCCAAAAGAAGTACATTTACCGGGTACTTCAGCATTTCGGGATGGACAGATCGAGGAAAGTGAGTAACCCTCTTGCAGCTCACTTTAAGTTTACTGAGGAGCAGTATCCATCTACCGAGGACGAGAAGAAAGATATAGAATAGGTTCCATATGCTTCAGCTGTGGGAAGCCTTATGTATGCTATGGTGTGTATGAGGCCAGACTTTGCTCATGCAGTTAGCACAGTTAGCAGGTTATCTTTCCAATCCTGGAAGGATACATTGGATTGCGGTCAGGTGGGTTCTACGGTACGTTCAGGACACTACCGGTTGGAGACTTTCTTTTGGCGGTGCCGAGCCAAAGCTGGTCGGGTATATTGATGTTGATATGGCTGGAGATGTAGACCCGAGACACTCGACTTCGGGCTACGTGATGATGTTTGCTGGTGGAGCGGTATCGTGGCAGTCGCAGTTGCTGAAATGTGTTACCTTATCGACGACAGAGGCAGAGTACTTTGAGGCGACAGAGGCTTGCAAGGAGTTGATGTGGATGAAGAAGTTGCTACAGGAAGTAGGGCTAAAGCAAGAGCAGTATACTTTACTTTACGATAGCCAGAGTGCCATTCACCATGTGAAGAACCCGACATTTTATAGTAGGTCCAGGCACATTGAGACTCGGTATCATTGGATACGGGATGTGGTTGAAAAGAAGGACACGATGCTTGACAAGATTCATACAGATGACAACGGAGCAGATATGTTCACGAAGGTTCTTCCAAGGGAAAAGTTCGAATACTGGAGGAGGATCGTCGGCATGACGACCCCCTCCACATAGTTATGAAGGAGGAGATTTGTTGGAGTGGGTGGGGTTCCCAACCTATGTGGAAAATACCCTGGAGTCAGATTGGGTATTCCTATATATAACATAAATATTCCAATAGATTTGGATTGGGTATTTATATATATATAGTAGAAAATTCCCAATGTAGTTGGATTGGGTATTCTTATATATAATAGGAATACATCAATGGTTTAGATTGAGTATTCTTACTTATAGTAGAATACCTCAATTAGTTGTAGGTTTGAGGCTATATATACTAGATGTTTCCTCACCATAAAATATATCTCAAAAGGAGAGGAGCAATAGTGCTTTACAACTTTTGAGAAAGAAAGAAAGGATTAAAGACTATTATGAATGAGATTGTTTCGAATAATTTTTTTAAATCTCTTGTTCTTCGGATTTTACAATAATTTTTCTTCTTTCAAGTGAGTTGTAGTGATCCGTTTGGATTGGGAGGAGCTTATAGAGGGTGTATTCTCTTTATTCCATTAGTGGAGGTTCTTCAGGGTTAGACTCCGATTGTCCCATGATTTTTTCCATTTGGGTTTTTCACTTCAAAAATATCCATATATGCGTTTTGTGTTTAGCATTTTTGATTTGTGTGCTTTTGCTCGGTTCTCTCGCAGGACTCTCTGGATTGGGGGAACAGTTTCTGCGCTTCGTTCCCAACACAACTATCTTCGGTATCAAATCTTGTTCTTGAATATGATTAAATCATTATTATTAGATGACTTCTCCCGAAAATTTGAGGTTTTCGCATATCTATTCCTCATCCATATGGCCCATAGCGATGATCCAGTGAGTAGTTTCCATGTTAGCTTCAATCCTGCTATATCCCGTAACAACCGCAACGGACGAAGCCCCACTCCTCCTTCCTCCTTCGGACGACATAGGGTTTCCCATCTAATCGCATGAAGGCCCCCTCGCCATATAAATTTTGCACATATCTTCTCAATCCTCCAAATCGTGGTGTCAAGAAGGATGATTGCATGTAGCCAGAAGTGTGCAATAACAGTGATAACCGATCCCACAAGCTCAAATAACCTCCAAAAGAGAGGCTCTGTGCATGCCATCCTTCAACCCGGCGCTGAGTATATGTAACCCCTCTTCCCAAAATTTTGAAAATATTTATTTATTTATTTGAATTAAACGATAAATTTTTGAAATTTTATAAATATTTAATTAAATAGTTATTACGATAGAAGGCTTTAGTCATGGCTAAGATTTGGAGTGCAAGATGACTAGAAACTTTGGCACAGATGGTGTAGTTTTGTGCTTTGACTAATGTTTCAGCCACGATCGGGAAGGCCGGGCCATAAGTGTGTCCCAACTAGGAAAACCAGGCTAAGTTGTGACATGACCCCTAAAATAAATTTATTATTTATTATTAAGATATCGACTTTTAGGGAACCCGGTTGAACCGTACTTGCCAAATTGAACCCGAACTGAGCCCAAGCCTAAGCCTATGTAGAGAAGTTATGTGCAAAAATATGCCCATGTAGAGATATTTTATGCATATACATATGTTTCGTGTTTTATTTTTAGGACCAGCAACTATTTTCTAAATATTTGTTATAAGTATAATATAAGTGTTAATAATGTTATAAGGCAATTTTAGAATACTTGCACGATTTTTGTGGACCAAGTAACCTAGGAGTACAATGTGTCACCCAATAATACTCATATTATTGGTTTATTGTAATTTGTATTATTATTATTATTATTATTATTATTATTATTATTATTATTATTATTATTATTATAATTATAATTATTATCCTTATATAGTCATTAAGTGGTTCTTTTGTATTCCTAGAAAAATATATATTAATTGTAGGTATATATATGTGTATATATAACACTCAACCCTGGAAAAATGTTACTAAGACTTTATTTAGATTTTATTGAATATTATACATATATGGGTATACATGTGTATAGGGGTATTAGATATAAGGGTTGGTATTATATATATATTTAGAGTGTTAAATAAGGAAAAGGAAAAGAAAAGAAAAACAAAAAGAAAAAGAAAACCAGAAAATAAAATAAAAGCCCAGCTAAACAACACCCCCCCTGCAGAGAGAACCCGACCCAGAGTCAGTATTATGACATAACCTATATATAAAGATAAAACGAGGGGGGGAGGAATCTTATCCAAACCCTAACCCTAGACTAATCTACTCCAGACCGCCGACCTCGAACCCTCGGCCACCGACGTACCTTCCTGCCGCCGTATGCATCGTCGTGGGGTCGTCGGACCACCGTACAGTGAAGCTACGTACGCGCAACAGCCTCAACAGAGGCAACAACTTCAGTTGCAGAAGTGCTGTTGACCCAAACTGGATCGCAGTGAACCTAATCTTGATAATTAACAAGACGATATCTGGTATAATCCAACTTGACATATCAAGCTCCATCAAGCTCCAAAATAGAACGTCATCACATATCAGTTTAAGACAGACATCATCGACGATTGCTTCGACAGTGCTGCTGTTACTTATAATCTGAGTCTGTATTTTTACCTTTTATTGAGTCTAGGCTATTGTAAGTTGAGTTGCACTGAGTATCTTAACCCTAGACTTAATACCCAAGATCCACCAAACAAACTCCAAAACCTGCAAACCCAAAAAGCCCACTTGAACTTTCTGTCCCCAATGAGACAGAGTTCGGGCCGAACTCTGCCCCCTTAATTTTAGGACCTAATTTTTAGGGTTTGCTTGTTGCTAGTTGTCCAACGGCTAAATATTTGAATATTTGGGACAGAGTTCTGGCCGAACTCTGCCTCTCTGGACTAGTATATATTGGCCTTGATTTCTCTCATTTTCAATCATCCAATCTTTTCATCTTCTCTTCTCCTATAGCCTATACATTCAAGAGTTTATTCTTCTCATTTAACTAGCTACAAAACTTTCCAAGCCCTCCAAGGTGCTCAGTGCGAGTCAACTAGAAGTTTGTGTGCAAGAGTTTCTTTGACAATTTCAAGTCTCGCCATCTGCGAATCTGTAAGAAGTTGGCATGCTCTTCTGAGTAAAGGCACATGGTTGTACGCTATTTCACAAATAGTGCATTTCAATCTTGAGCTAGAGTTCTCAGGCCTGGACTAGTCCTCCACGTGGAAAACCAGGTTAAAAACTGTTGTGTCTGCGTATGCTTCTTTGATCTCTATTTATATTCCGTACTTATACTTTGATTATCATTTCTGTTGGGTGGACTTGAATACAATTATTATTAATTGGGTATTATCGACACATACTTTATTCACCCCCCATCTACAGTTGCCTATAGGTACTTCAATTGGTATCAGAGCTCTGTTCTCGTATATTGGATTAACATCCTAAGAGCTGATCCATGGCAACCACACAACCTACCTTTTCAAACTATGGTGAGGGACAGTCCACAAATAGGCCACCCTTGTTTGACGGAACTAACTATACCTATTGGAAAACGAGGATGAGTTTTTATCTTAAGTCTCTAGACTTTGATCTGTGGACCATCGTTACGGATGGTTACAAAAAGCTTGCCAGAATAGCTGTCGAGGGGACTTTTGTTGAAAAACCCCACGACAAATATTTTGACCAGGAAAAGAAACAGGCAAATCTAGATGCTCGGGCTATTAATGCTCTCTTTTGTGCAATAGACAGGACTGAATTCAACATGGTCTCTACATGCTCCATTTCACACGAAGTATGGAGGCTTCTAGAGGTGAATCATTAAGGAACCACATAGGTTAAAGAATCAAAGATCAGCCGTCTGACACAAGAATACGAGTCATTCAAAATGAAGCCAAATGAGACAATTACTCATATGTTCACCAGATTTCTCGACATCGTCAACCCTCTATCTTCCCTTGGCAAACTATATTCCAACCATGAGAAGATACGCAAAGTGCTAAGAGGATTGCTGAAGATCTGGAACCCCAAGGTCATGGCGATTATCGAAGGAAATAATTTTACGACTATGTCACTAGAAACTCTGATAGGCATGCTGATGACACATGAGCTCGACCTTAAAGATTTTGAAGAAACTGCTCCAAAAGAAAAAGAAATTGCCTTAAAAGTTCATCGTCGAAGAACCATTTCAGTGGAAATAGATGACAACGATTCCGAAGGTGACGATCAAGCACTCATGGTTCAAAATTTCAAGAAGTTCCTATGCTTCAACCGAAGGAAGAAAGAACAAAAATACGATGAGGAAGAATCCACTTGCTTCGGATACAAGAAGATGGGACACGTCAGAAAAGATTGTCATGTAGCAAAGAAAGGAAGAAAATACGAAAAGCCGTACAAGAAGCCAACCTCAAGAAAGTATGCCAACACTAGCATCTGGTACGAAAGCGAGGCCAATGATTCAGATGAAGAAGAGGACTCTCCGCAAGACACGGCAAACGTCTGCCTAATGGCAACTTCAGATAAGGTAAATGATTCTTTTGACGACTTTTTTTGATGAGCTAGGTGATGCCTTTAGTGATCTATTTAAAGGCCACAAAAAGGTTATTAACAAATATAAACATGCTAAGGATAAAATCACGGTTCATGAAGCCGAGATCCATAGACTTTCATGCTTATTAGAAAATGTTAGAAACACTACATCCACGAAAAACACTGATGAGGTATCTAAGCTTAAGTTAAGCTTACACGATGCCGAATCTCTTATTAAGAAGCAAACACATGATATTACTGCTTTAAATAAAGAACTTGCTGAAGAGAAAAACAAGTACAAGATGGCTACTGGTAGAATAAATGATCTTACTGCTAAATGTGATGAGTTGCATGCTGCCTCTAAGAAATTAGAGATTAGACTCGGTAAACAGGTTATTCAACCTCAAACTTAGTCTCGTAATCACAACACTTACACTAAACACCAGACGGCTCAACACAAGAGAATACGTCATTACAAGAACACTCATCCACATACCACACAAAAGTATGCCTTTATGTACACCTACTCCCATGCAGCATGTAAAACACACACACGTAGTTTTAATTATCCTGCTTTTACACATAATTATTATCATCATCCTATTATTACACATAGTTATCATCATCCTACACCCACAAATAGACACCACTATCATCCTGCACCCAACACCAATATGCATGCTACATGTACTTACTGTGGTTTATATGGACACATATCACCACAGTGTAGAATTAGAAAACTAGTGGATATTAATCTATATGCAGGGGTACCGAAGACTAACTTTTCAGGACCCACAAGAATCTGGGTACCAAAGGTCACATCTACTCATGGTATAGGTGGACCTTCCTTCTCAAACTTGAAGCAAATAAATTCTCGATAGTGGGTGCTCGCGACATATGACTGGAGATGCTAATCTATTCGCAACACTATCGATGAAAAGGAAATAATATGTATCATTCGGTAACAATCTGAAAGGCTATATCATAGGTAACAGTACAATCACTACAACAAAAAGACCTATTAATGACGCTTGATAAGTGGATTTCATGACGGCTGATAAAGAAGCGTCATCAAAGTTCAGCAAGACTCCATTCTTTGACAGTATCCAATATAAACGTTATTGATAGCCTTTCAGTGATATGAGCGTTATGAAAAAAATACCAAAATTTAAGTCAAAACCTCCACTCTCCTGTACTTCTCCCCGCACTTAAGAAAAAATCTAGCACTCATCCTCTCTCTTTCTCCTTCTCCTTCTTCCCCCACTTCCCAACTCCCCAACTCGCCGAGAGATGATGGATTATGCTCGAGAGATGATGGATTTGAAGACTCTCGTCACTCGCACGCTCGAGAAGAAGGGCGTACTTGCCAAAATTAGGGTTTGTCCCTCTCTCTCATTTTTCTCAAATTAGGGTTTCTCTTCGAAAATTAGGTTTTCTTCCAGATCCTTCTGATCAATGTATTCCTATGGAAGAATCTATATACTAGGGTCTCTTTCATACTAGGTTCTCTTCAAAAATTAGGTTTTCTTCCGGATCCTTGTTATTATTGTCTTCAAATCTCCCCACCGTCGTCGGCAGCAAGCGACGGGGGCAACGGGTTCAGATCCCTGGAGTCGGAGTACGTCCGTCGGCACCACCACCACGAGCCAAGGGAGAACCAGTGCAGCTCCACCCTCATCATGCACATCAAGGCCCCCATCCACCTCGTAAGTACACGACAAATCGAACCATCATTACTCGATCCCATAGAAAAATCTCTCTTGAACTCAAACGCTAATATCACGAACTCAACACTAGCCCTCAAGAATTTGAGCAAATAAGATAGACTATTTTGTTCTATTCATATTTGGCTCATACGAAGCATTACTTTGTTCTTGTATGTATCCTCTAGATCTGGCACAATTAGGTTTCCTAGTTAGACCAATTACTCGTGGATATTACATTCTTTCCATCTAACTTGTGGAATCCAATAGCAAGATATCAATAAACCAACTAGCTCAACTAATGCAATGAGATTAGGTAATAAGCCCATGAAAACTACACATTCATACAAATATATTACCTCTGTTGTTCCCAATTCCTAGTTTAAAAGCCAAGTCACAAGCTAATATAAGTCATAATGTGAATTAAAATTGTTATAATACATACACACACATATGCCATAAGTGTATCCTAAATTTTCTAAAATTGTCATATTCCAAATCCGTATTTTCTGTGTTGAATCTAGTATTTGTGTCCATGCAAACTAAGAGACAAGATACATGCCTATGAGTTCCTAATCATGCTATTTGGATTTGTCAACATTAAAAGATTTGATTTTCTTTTTTTTTGTTTTCTAACAGTTTTGAACTAAACCATCCGAATTCGGTATGTTGCAGGTTCATGATGCCTAGTATAAGAAAGTCCCCAGTCAGTTCAATGCCATAACAGAAAGCAAGTAGAAGGTAGTGTGACCTTGTGGAAGGAATATTTAGAATATTTAAACATTTCAGGTCTAGCTAAGACTAAGATTAACTTCCCCCATTGTATTTTGATATATTGTTTTTGAAGTCATTTCTTTTGGGGTAGTGATCAAGGTTCACAGTATCGATATCGGAATTGGTATCGGACAATTCCTATGAGTAT
Organism: Iris pallida; assembly: GCA_029216955.1. Taxonomy (NCBI): domain Eukaryota; kingdom Viridiplantae; phylum Streptophyta; class Magnoliopsida; order Asparagales; family Iridaceae; genus Iris; species Iris pallida. Next base: position 9,688 of record JANAVB010029746.1, read on the forward strand.
CGGGATCGCCTGTCACGCCCCAGAATCAGAATACTGGAGAGCGGGGGCAGACATAGCCAGCTACGTATAATGAAATGGGATCCACTCCACTATACGGTCACGGTTGTCTAGATATATGATGGTTTATCTACAAGCCAACGGTCTCTTAAGGTCATGAACAAGCCTAGTGTCTCAATCACAAGCAAACAAATAAATGTTACAAGATGTAAGATCACCAAATATACAATAGTAAGGTGTCCCAAACATTACATATTCAGCTGATCATGAAGCTAGTCGTACAAAATGTGAGGACTAGCAAGAGTTTAGTCATACATGATCAACCCTAGGATTTGCCAATCATGTTACAGCCCGTAGGCAGACAGTAAGTAAAATGTACACGAGCTAACACTTGTTCGGCGGTTAAACGCCTCAAAAGAATAATTTTTATAATAGAGTGGGAGAGCCAAAATAAACCCACTCGTTGCCAGAGTTCCGTCTAGTGGTCACCAACTGGCTGGAAAGTCGGTAGATCCTCGGGAGTTGCTCCGGTATCTGGCCATACAAAACCAGCTGGATCAGACCCCAGAAAGAGCAAGTACCACAAAGGAGGCTTCACTTAGGAACTAAAACCAGCAAATTAGCACAAGAATATAATTACATAATAAAAGACAGTAATTTAGGAAAAATATGACAGGTGATATACGATGAGATAACCATGGGACTATTCAGATGACCAGGTTACAACCCGTAAACCAAACAAGGACCAGGGTTGTAACCCTTCGTCTAACCAGAACTTGGTTTCTCCCACCATTTATCGGCAAGATAATATAAGAAATCAGGACATGTAACAATCTTTTACAGGATCAAGACAAGACTAGACTGATTGAACTCCATCCAACATTCACGGCCAATCAATAAGTACGGCTTGATACTTTAACTAACTAGGGTTATCACAAGCCTAGTTACTAGCAAGATACAGTGAGATTGGTCCACAGCCGTAAGCCCTGCAGACCATCCAGGCTATCCGAACGCAATTAGGGGTTGAATTCAAGTGGATACATCGTCCAGGAAACGCATGTACCCTTAGGTGACTTAGAGGGTGCAACACATGACAGTATGCTAGAAATATGCCCTACTCGATGGCAGACTACAGATCCCAAGTGGGACGTCCAGATAACGGGATTACCTATAGCTGGGAAATCTCTTCATGACTACTGTGTTATTCTAGTTATTAGCCTTAGTCCTTTCTTAGTAGGTACCCCTGACCGTGGTACTCAGGGGTCCCTGTCCTAGACATGATGCAAGATAAGACGGGTTTATTTGTACAAGCATAATCGTCCACGGTGTCCAGATCATTCATACTTGTCATGTCAGGTTAGCCGTCGCAACAGCATTTCGAGAAATATCATGTCAGGTTTATCATGTCAAGAGTACGCCACGACGGGCCACTATCATGTCAAGTATATCATGTCAAGTTCACTGTCAGGAGTGCGCCACGACGGACCACTATTATGTCATGTCAAAAGTGCACCACAACGAGTCACCATCGTGTCAGGGTACACACTTAAAATTAATAGTACAAGCATACAAGTAGCAATTAAATATTAGCAGGGGCAAGGACGTGGGAGACTCATGCGGCTCAGGAAATATTATTACATGCGGCCAACAAATCACTAGGCCATATACGGCTCAGACAAGTTGCTTGCAAATAAATGTAAGCAATTAATTAAATGCTAGTTAACTATATGCGGCCAGCCAAGTAAATTGGCCATATGCGGCCAACAATTAAATCCCATGCGGCTAACATATAAATCCCATGCGGCCAACCATTGAATTTCTATACAATTAACATATAAATCCCATACCAACATATAATGTTAATAGCCGTATGCGGCTAAATACTGTTCCCATGCGGCCAACTAAATGGCTAAAGCCATATGCATGCGGCCAAGAATTTATGGCCATACAAAAATGTCTAAAGGTCATGCGGCCAGCATGTGTGCTGATGGCCTATGCGGCCATCAAATAGCAAATGCATATGGCTCATTAAACAAATGTCCATGCGGCTCCTTAGGGAATGGCCACTTGCGGCTAGTTAGCTTGAAATTGTAAGCAAATAATGCTAAGGCATTAAATACTAATGCATTACTAATGCATTAGAAGCTCATGCATTAAAAGCTAATGCATTAAATGCGGCTAACATATGCATGCAAATACAAGCTAAGCCAATACATGCAGCATACAACTAAATGATAGGGCCAAGGCAATTATTAAATAATGCAAGTCATTATAAGGCCATGCGGCTCCTTGCTAATATACATGCGGCCATACAATTTACTAAGTAACAGCATGCATGCAAAAGCATGCAAGCTAAATGCCATAATATTAGAGTTGACCATATGCGGCCAGGATTAGAGTTGGCCATATGCGGCTCAACATAGCATGGGCCATATGCGGCTAGCATGGCATTGGCCATATGCGGCCAACATATTGCCATACAAAATGCAATTAATGCTAAGGCCAAAACTCAATAATTAATGTTAATGGCGAATATTTAATGCAAGCAATTAATGCATGTATGCAAGCAATTAATGCTTGCAAGAACATGTGGCCAAGAATGGCTAAGGCCATATGCGGCCAGAAATAACAAATGGCCATGCGGTCAAGAATGGCCTTATGCGGCCCAGGCAAGTTGCTTGCAAATGCATGCAAGCAACTAAAATAAAAGGGCCATGCAATAAATAATGCTCATGCGGCCAGAAGCTAAAAATGCTCATGCGGCCAGAAGTGAAATTAATGGCTCCCACAGAGAATATGTCCATAGAAAATACCATGGCCTCCATGCTCCACCAAGCAACAATAGAAACCCAAATCCAGATTCCCATAGGTCAAATTTGGAAAAAATGGAATTTTCTACAACATGGAACCATCAACTAGCAAAAATATGCAAGTTTGATAGATCAGAACTCATGAAAACCGAAAATACCAAAAAACTAGATCAACAAGAAATTAACCATGGAAATAAAAAATGCTAAGTACTAAAGTGGGTTAGAAACACATGAGGAAAATAATGGAACAATAAAAATAGACTTCCTCCATGAAGCAAGGTGCACTTGCCTAAGCTCTCCCTCTCTCTCTCAGGTTGGTGGAGAAGTAATGGTAGGGAAGAAGAGTTAATGAGGAGAGAGAAATGTTTGGTAAGATATTTAATAAAGAGAGTGGTGGTAGGTAGGTGGGTTGGTTCTCCAATAAAACCGAACCAAGCCAACAAGCCGAACCAAACCAAGATAGACCAATCAGTAAAATGCCAAAAAAATCAAGCGGGGAGACATGCAAATACGAGTCTAAATATGTACACGTATTCCAAATACGTAATACAAGATATGGGCATTACATCGCCGGTATTGGCAATATCGGTGGTTTATGTTCGAAGTATCAGTTTTTATAGTAGTGGCATTGGATAAAGATAAAAAATATATAGAAGAGCAGTAAAAAAAGCCTATTATGATGAGTAGATTCTTGTTGCAAATGAGTATTAGAGTGCAACTAAAGGTATGAATCAGGATATGCAAAATTGGGGCCAAAGACGAATTTATATTTTATAAAAATGGAGGCCAATTTGAGGGGAGGTTTCCACTTCAGAAAGATAACTTTTGATTGTTTTGGTTTACCTATGTCCTATAGGAGATTTTGATGTTAGCTTAGATTAATATAATAACAAGGTTCAAACATCGGTTAACCGTTGTAAAGTTCTGTGTCAGTTCTACGCAGTATACCAGCACTTAAAAAGATCAGAGAGTTTGAGTATCCCTATCATTTTTTGAGTATCACTTTCAAGATATATGGGTCCCCTTCAATATATGCCGCTTCTCATGATATTTCTTTCTTTATGTCGATGCTGCCTCTATATCAGTTTTTGGGCATCATGTGCAGGTTTTTGACATTGATGTTGGCTTTGTTGCTACAAACCTGGCAATAATGACTTATTCATGAATATTTCATCTTGTGCAATTTATTGAGCATCATGAGTAGGTTTTTGACATTGATGTTGGCTTTGAGTATACCTTTGTTTGGGATTTAGTTTCAGTTGTATTTTTTTATGGCTTCGACATTTAACTTCTCTTTGAGTATCACCGGTTTTGAGTATCACTAGATTTAGTAAAATTAGGATTGGAAATATCTATTGAATGCCTAAATGGTTTATTTTGTAATAGTGGCTTTGAGTTTCATGCTCTGCTCTTTTGAGTGTGGCTTGGGGTTATATTTGTCAGGATCATGCTTTGCTCTTTTGAGTAACCCTTCAAGCACAGTTTGAGTATCCATTCAAACTCAGTTTGAGTATTCCTTCTCTTTGAGTATCACCCTAGTTTCATGTTCTTGGATTTTGTTTTTCAATGGGCTATGATGATGAATGGTTGCCTAATTTTGATTAGGCAAAAGGATTTGATATCAGTAGATGAGTATCATTTTTTGAGTATATTTGAGTATCACTTCAAGATGGATACTTGGCTTTGAGTATACTTTTGAGTATTAACTTCTACTTTTGAGTACCCAGGTTCTTTGAGTATTAACTTCTCTTTGAGTATCATTGGCTTTGAGTATACTTTTGTTTGGCTTTAGTAACACTTGGATTTGAGTATTACTTGGCTTTGTAGGAAAATTGTTGCTAACTCTTCGTATGCTGCCTTCTGTATTCAGTATCAGTTTTTGCAAACTTTTAAGTATTTTTGTCAGTGTATGGTTTTAGTTCAGTAACTTTTGCAACATTGGTACGATGAAATATGAACCATGTACACAAATCTCTGAGCCCAATTTTTCATATATTAAGATTTAATTATTATTATTATTATATTAATATGCTTGATCATGTGGATAGACTTAGACTGGTTTGTTATGAGAATATTTGGAGACTTGTTTGTAAACAGAAAACTTTTCTTGCTGCTATTATTGGAGAATCAAGATGGTTGCATTATTAATTGCCTTGGAGAATCAAGATGATGTCAAGCATGTTTCTCTTGCTGTTGCTTGTTCAAGGATGGTATACCATACATCTGCTCGTTCAGTGATTTGGACTCAGCAATATTATTTATTTATCATTATGTTTTGTTCAAGGACTCCACTGTAGCTTTGGAGTTGTCTTTTTATACTTCTGAACTTGATATATTTATAAACTCTCTTGCAATTTGCAGGATTTACAGGTTAAAGCTTAACCGCCTTCTTAGACCACTTCTCTACACACTGATCCTGCTATCATTCAGGTTGTTGTCAACAGTTACTCTTGTATACATTCAAGTCACCAATAAAATGGAGATGGAGAAATATAGAATGGTAGCTAAAGTACTCTATTTTGAGACAATAAAATGTAGCTAGCTTAAGTACTCTATATCTGTGAGATGTTGATGTACTCTATTTTGAGACACTAAAATGGAGAATGGTACTTTATATTATATTTCAATATTTTGTTATGAATATGGTTCAAAGTGGTTGTTTTCAAATTGAATTGAGCAGTGTTTGGAATGTAATATATAACATGCATTATAGAGCGTTATAAATTTGATACAATCACCATATACAGATCATCTATTCATAACGCTTTGAAAAAAACCGTAGCAGAAATTCAACCTATTAATGACGGTTTTGGAAGAATTATTTATAATGCTTTTAAAAATATTTATAACAACCATTTTTATAACGCTTGGATTGAAAAAAAAAAACGTTATGGTTTGTAATTAATGACGCTTTTTAGCCGTCATTAAAAGGTATTTTTGTTGTAGTGAATTGGTTATCCTCCTTCTCCCGTTATTAAGGATGTCTGTTTAGTGACCGAGTTAAACCATAACCTGCTCAGTATTAGTCATCTTGCTGATCACGGATATGATATTAACTTCGGTAAAACTAAATGCTTTATCTATGATAGATCATCTGGAGACAACGCTTTCGAAGGAATAAAAGAAGATAATATATTTTTTTATCTATCTAGAGATACTAACAGTGCAGGTAGATGCCTTTACGCCCACAAAGATGAAAGGCTATTATGGCATCAGTGCCTTGGCTATGCCAACATGGACACCATATCAAGACTATCTACCAAGAAGCTAATAAGAGGATTGCCTGAAATCACATTAAAAAAGGACATTGTATGTGCCGAGTGTGAAAAGAATAGGGCTACCAAATCTTTTTTTAAATCCACCAACACTGTAAGTACCACTCGACCTTTGCAATTACTCTATATAGATTTATTTGGTCTTAGTAGAGTAGCTAGTCTTGGCGGAAAACTCTATGCTTTCGTTATTGTTGATGACTTTTCAAGATTCACTTGGGTTTTCTTTCTTGCAAATAAAGGTGACACTATTTCAGTTTTCAAAGTTTTTGCTAAAAAGGTCCAAAAATAAAAAGGCTACATGATTACTCGTATCCGAAGTGATCATGGTGGCGAATTCGAAAATTTTGATTTTGAAAAGTTTTGTGATTTAAATGGCTTTAATCATGAGTTTTCTTATCCTTGAACTCCTCAACAAAATGGTGTTATGGAGCGGAAGAATAAGACTCTTGACGATATGGCTAGAGTCATGCTGAATCAATTTTCTCTTCCAAAATATTTTTGGGCAAAAGTTGTCAGCACAACGTGCCATGTTTTGAATTCGGTTTTGATTCGACCTATTTCGAATAAAATACCCTATGAGCTTTGGTTCGATAGAACTCCAAATGTTTCTTACTTTCGAGTGTTTGGCTGTCGCTGTTTTATCCTGAATACCAAAGACAACTTAGGCAAGTTTGATGCCAAAGCTGACAAAGGTATTCTTCTTGGTTATGCTATCAATAGTAAGGGATATAGAGTGTTCAACAAACGCTCCATGATTGTTGAAGAGTCTACTAACGTAACTTTTGATGAGGACAATAGTACAACTTCATTCCCGATGATGATGAACCATCAACTTCCACTCATGTGGATACACCACCCAAAATCAGTTCTCTGGAGAGCTTACCAAAGAAGTTTCAATTCAAGCCTTCACATCCAGAAAACTTGGTAATAGGAGAGGTATCAAAAGGGGTAACTACTCGATCTTCTTTAAGAGATTCTATTGCTAGCACTGCTTTTATTTCTCAAATTGAACCTAAATATATTTTAGAAGCTTTTAACGATAAATTTTGGATATCTGCAATGCAAGAAGAATGTAACGCCCCAGTCCCAAAATACTTAGGACTAAGTACGTTGTCATGCAAGCTGCATACATACAAAGTATACTCCAATATATGGAATCATCGTATGTATATATAAGTTATAAAATGCAGTAAACCACGATACTAATCTCAACCATAAATAAGAAGAAATAATTTATAAATCAACTCATGAATTGTCATGTATACAATCGTTGGGCGAAGACAAATCCGCTACCAACTAAAAAGAGAGAAATACATGATAACAAAATTTTGTCGAGCGATGCAAAGACGATCCAAGTTTAATCACCTCGGAAGAAGAGAGGAAAACATGGCCATGGAGAGAGCACCTGCGAAAACCATAAACACACACTGGAAAATTCACCAGGTCCTCAGAGGGACGTAATAAGATGCAATAAACAACATGTCATATACATACTAAATATAAAATATGCCACAAATAAAGATAAGCGACAAGACATTAATGAGGTAACCTAACCGTACTAAAGTGAACATGCAGTTGAGAAACAATCCTTTCGACGCATGAGCACTGGCTGTAAATGGGATCGGCATAGTCCCCATATAGGGCCCCATGGGCCTACGTCCGTAACGTCCGAAGATCGTCAGAGGGCATCATGTGCAAGGGGCTACGTCCATAACGCTCGAAAAAATGTCAGAGGGCACCTGGAGCCTGCGTCTCCGGAGGAGCGCACAGGTAAGCAGGGAAGTGCAAAGAAGTCCATACGTCAGGTATTATTCTCCCCACCCGATGTACCTATCTAGATCGCATCCACGATCATGTACCTCTACTAACTGCTAAGTCTCCTAACATGCCTCTAGTAGCTGCTAGACCTAACGCATGTGCACGGGTGATCAACCAACACGCAAAGACCTCTGCATGCTACTCATCTCACACATACTCGTGGTACAACTGTGTCGAGGTATATGCAATACACTACAAACGGTACTCTCTTAACTCTAAGTCCATATGCAATCAAAGGATAATAACAAAGTACAGCTAATATCACTGAGCAAGCACTAGATCAGGAACTGTAATAATGGTACAGCTAAAAGAACTAGAAATAAATACACAGTGATATGCAATAAATAAAATGCAGCCTAATTATAAATAGTAAATTATGGCAAGGTATCTTGTTTGATGTCCGAAGTGAGTAAGATGATGTCCTGACGACGAATCAACAACAACACACAAAGGAGAAGGGGTAGGAACAACTTCGGATGCTAAAAATAGTCTATTATCTAATTATAATTAATACTGTACCTACTACACTTATTTAATAGATTCTAAAATTAGGATATCGCATAGGTTTTCGTATCAGCTTTCCGAAAAACTAAACGGATCGCATTTTCATTTCCAAAATCTTCCGAAATCGCAAAAATACTAAACAAGTTTATTTTTGGGACACTAGACACTCAAATAGTTTTATAGAAATCTACAGAAAGAATTTTGTCTATTAAAATATATTTCTAGAAAGCTTACCTCGATACGCTTCTTTTAAAAGAAACTGGAGGCGAAACGGAGTTCGGAGCTAGGAGATATCGTCGTTCCAAGTTGCTCTTGCTACTAAAAAGCGGGGCTGAATTCTGATGACGAATTTTTGAGTTCCTATTGGACTAAAAATAATTTCAAATTATGGTTGATAGGAAGGAAATGTATTGGGTATATATAGGTACTTATTTCAGATTTACCTCCTAAATTAGATAAGATTTGATTTAAATTGATAGGAGTTACTTTGTTATGATATAATATAGATAGGGATGCTTTTCTATTAGACTTAGGATTATGATTAACTTAAAATATAGTTCATATTTATCAAAATTATCTACAAAATTATTTAAAATGACTATAGATAATAAATAGAGTTAATATTTATTTAAACAACCTTCATCTAATCTCATTTATACAAGCTGGAATATTTAATACTAAATTGACATTTATTCTATATTATGTAAATAGTGTACAACATAAGTAACATGTTAAAAGTAATAAAAGTTATGAAATAAATCCTAAAATTTTGAGAAAAATTGTATAATATAGTTTAGATCCTTAATGTACTAGAAAAATAGCTTTATATATTTTTATACTAAATTCACTAATGAGCACTATATAATAAGTCAATAAATAGTTATTTAAAAATCCAAAAATTCTACAAATATTTATTTTGAAAAATCCGGAGGTTTACAAAAGTCTTATCTAGATAAGGACTAAGAAGAGTTTTAATTTCCCTTAGATTTTCCACTATTTAATTCAAATTGATTTAAAAATAACTCAATCAAATATAATCCAATGTAGAAAGATTATACCTCTAATTTAAACTATATTTAAATAGCTTAATTTTTTTCCAACTTAAATCACCATAATTAATTACATATTAAATCAACCTATATTTAATATACTTTTTTTGAAATAATATATTAATGATAATAATTAATTTTGAAAATACAAATATGTATACACTCGCATGCAAAAATAATACTTACATAAAATACAGTTTTTCTAAATTTACTAGTTATACTAGTACCATAAAATAAAATGGCCTTTTTTAAAAATAAAAATAAAGTTTGGCAATCCTCGACGAGACGCATTTACAACTTCAAGCAATATAAAATATTTATCGCCTATTATTTTGAAATATTTTCTACATCTAAATAATTAAAACGTTTTATAAAAATATGTATTTCATAATTATTCGCACTTGACGAGAAATTTACGAGACGCAAACTCGTATGCGACGTACAAATACGAAGTACAAAAATCAAACCCATATTTATCAAAAAAATTGTAGTAGAAATTTAGGGGTTTTACAAAGAACTCAACCAATTTGAACGAATTCAGGTTTGGAAACTTGTTCCTAGACCTGCTGATCACTCAATCATTAGTACGAAATGGGTTTTTCGCAACAAAGTTAATGAGGATGGTTCGGTCACTTGCAACAAGGCTCGTCTCATAGCTTAAGGATTCAACCAATAGGAGGGTATCGACTATGATGAGATGTATGCTCCTATTGCACGACTTGAATCTATTCGGATGCTTTGCGCCTTTGCAAATTTTCAAAACTTTAAACTTTTTCAAATGGATGTGAAAAGTGCTTTTCTAAATGGTTTTTATTAAAGAAGAGGTTTTTGTCAAACAACCCCCTATTTTTGAAAATCACAAAGTTTTCGACCATGTTTTAAACTTAAGAAAGCTCTTTACGGCCTCAAACAAGCTCATCGAGCTTGGTATGAATGCCTTAGTACTTTTTTACTTAATAAAGGTTTTTCAAAAGGAAAAATTGACACTACACTTTTCATAAAATCCTTGATGACACTATTTTGTTAGTACAAATTTATGTAGATGATATCATATTTGGGTCTACAAATAAGGTTCTATGCAAAGATTTTGCCAAGTGTATGCAGAACGAGTTTGAGATGAGCATGATGGGGAGCTTAACTACTTCCTTGGACTACAAATCAAACAAGACTCGTAAGGCATATTCATCAGTCACTCGAAGTATACAAAGGATATGCTGAAAAAGTTCGAGCTTGACAACATCAAACCTATCAGCACTCCTATGGCTACTACAACAAAGCTGGAACCTGATAAAAGCGGCAAACCGGTCGATCAAGGTAAGTATCGAGGTATGATTGGAAGACTATTGTATTTAACTGCTAGTCGTCCCGATATTATTTTTAGCGTTTGCTTATGTGCTAGATATCAAGCTAATCCTAAAGAATCACACATGAACGCTGTTAAGCGTTTCTTTAGACATCTTAAAGGAATGATTACGGTAGGCTTGTGGTATCCTAAAACTACTTTATTTGACTTAATCGGATATTTTGATGGTGATTTTGCGGGATGCAAAGTCGACCTTAAGAGTACCAGCGGCAAGTGTCATTTGTTAGGAAAAGCTTGAGTCTCATGGTTTAGCAAGAAGCAGAATTCTGTCACACTATCCACAACAGAAGCTGAGTACATCGCAGCTGGTCGTTGTTGTGCACAGATTCTGTGGATAAAGCAAACTCTTGAAGACAACAACTTATTATTCAAGCACATACCTATTTTCTGTGATAACACTAGTGCAATAAATTTGACCAAGAACCCTGAATGTCACTCATGCACAAAGCATATAGAGATTAGACATCATTTCTTGCGTGATTATCAACAACACGACACTATTAACTTAGAATTTATTGACACTGAATATCAGCTAGCAGATTTCTTTGCAAAACCACTAGCCGAAGAGCGCTTCAATTTTCTTCGTCGAAAGTTAGGAATTTTGGATGAAACTGTCATACAATAAGCTGTACTTGCGTAAAAAACGGTTATAACGTACATAATTTATGGTAATATTGCTTTAGGTACAAGCCAAAAAGGTTCATTCTGACAACAAGGCGTAAAAGTCTAAGCGACACCGTGCACTAGTCTTCAGACTACCGCTAGCTGGGATCCGGCCCCTATAGCTAACCTAAAGCAGTTTCACTGTGATGATCATCGTTTTAAATGATATTTATTATATGGCTACACTATTTTTATGACTTGTGACATTAAATATTTCAAATTCAAGAATCTTTCTATCAAAAATTTCTTTTTAAAACCTTTTATGTGTTTTGGAGCCAGAGCAACAGAACTTGGGTGTCACGACCCGCACCCGCTTTTTGGATGCGAGCTCGTGAGCAAGCCAGCTACGTATCGAGCGGACTCCAGCACGACTCGAGTACGTATAAGCTGTCCGGAGTAGGGTATCATGTCTAATCTAAACTATATCTCAATCCACAGAAATTATATAAAACAAGAATGAACAAGTATGGGTCATGGTCTGCAGCCCACTAACATATATGTCTGATTAGACTCCAAGAATAACATGAGTCTATAAAGCTAAGCTGATAAACAGAATATATCATAAAAACACGAGAAGATAGTAAATCGATAATACTAACAAAATACCTGAATCATGCAGATGAAGTCAACTACCACATGCTCAGCTAACTAACTTCGTGCAATCAGCTACCTGAAGAGATCATCAGGTCCTCAGAGGATTAGCAAGATACATAAAACATGCCTACTAATATGACAGTAAATAACATGTGTGGAGGATAAGAACACTGCAAGAAGAACATCTAAGGACGACGAATCGTGTGAAAATGTAATACTAGACTTGGCTAACTATCAATCAGAACTCCTATAGCTTGTAGTACAATGCAAGATACTCCTAATCTATAGTATTTCAATTGACGTACAAAGCAGGATACTCTCAGTTGAGATTAGCCAATTCTAGTATCGATCTCCTCTCCTAATGGATACAAGGTCAAGTAGACTCCTATAAATCATAGTACAATGCAAGATGTAAAATCCCTTATAATTTAAAAGAATATTTAAATTATTTTTGGATTTTATTTAATTCTAATTTATTTTTATTTTATTTATATTATAAAAAAGGACTATAGCCATGGTTGAGTTTGAATATGCAAGACAACTAGAAAGTATGGCATGCCTAGCATAGTCGGGTGCTTTAACTAGTATGCTAGCCATGTTAGGAATGCCATGGTCATATTATAATTTCTTGCATGTTAACCATTCAAATTATGGCACAATTTATATTTTTATTTAATTAATTATTTAAGAAAGCCTTTATGACTTTTTAGGAGACCCGGTTGCACAAAACCTTCCCAAATCTCTTCCAAGCCAAACCCAACCCTATGTAGGCATGTTGGGCATTAATAAATATTAATAATTAGATTTATTTGTATTTAATACAGATTTTGTAGTGTAATTATATAGATAGAATTAAATAGTTCTATATTAGGAAACCCTTTTTTAAATCCTCAATCCAATCAACTTGCCAACTCACCAAACAACCAAATCATGCCAAGTGGACCCCCACCATGATAATTTCGGCCAAGCAACCCCCCCATGGCCGAATGCATCAAATTAAATAGGATTTAAATCCTATATTGCTTAAAATTTATTTAAGGATACGTTTAAATATACCAACTTATCCCAAATCTTAACCAAATCCAAATCTTTCTCTCCCTCACCTTTGGCCGACCAAAACCCCTCTCCCTCTCCATAATTTGGCAGAAACAAACTCTCCATAGCCTCCACACATCATCTCCTCCATTGCACATCTCTCCATCCTTCACAAAAACTCATCTCCTCCACCATACATATCCGAAACCCCTCAAAACAAACCCTAAAAACTCCATCACCCCCATCCAAACCTCTAGCCATTATCATCTATCCCATACTCACCAAGAGAGGATTAGCAAGTGAGGATAGCAGAAAATATTGGAACTTTGGTGAAGAGAAGTCATCATCACCCTTTCTAGCAAGGATCTTTGGTAAGAATCCAAATTTTTTCTTCTAAAAACCTTTGCTAAAATTCTGTAGACAATATGTTATTAATTCTGTAGAAATTATATTTTGATGGCTTTTGGTAGGTATAATCATCCATAAATATTTCATAAAATATAGGCATAATATTCATGTGTCGGTAGGATCAAAATTAACCCCATTGTAAAGGAACTATGAGTTATTGGTGGCTATTTTTGAAACTAAATTTTATATATGTTCATATACATAAATTAGGATTTTTAATTATTTTTCCATGATTTTAGCAAGTCAAATCTGGTCAAAAAAATTGTAGGTCAAAACTAGCTAATTTCGGGTAACCGGCTGACCTAGAATGTCCCAAACATGTTCTATAACTCAACCCTTGTACCTCTGATATTATTCAATGAAATAAATTATTTTATTACTGTTTAAAATATATTTTTGATTATTTTAGCAATTTTGAGTCATTAACTATGTTCCGGGCGAGTTTCGGGTAGACTAGCTGACTTATTAATCAACAAGTCATAAATATCTTTAGAAATATTAATTCTGGAATTTCAGAGATAAATCTGTAGAAAATTAGTTTAAATATTATTTTTATGATTTTTATATGATTTTTAAGTATGTTATTGAAGTAGGGGCATAACCGACTAATTAAGAGTTAGAAATCCTAAAACTGTATTTCGATGTCTCATGGAACCTGTGTGTGATTGTATGGATCTAAATGGTTCCACGAGAGATTGAATATAATTTTAACACATTACTTCAACTATTTAAGTCGTGTCATAAGTTTCATAAGTACGTAGTGACTTAATTTAGTTAATTAATTATCTAGGAGCGTCGGGTTCCGGAGGCGTGGACGCGGGAGCGGCGTTTCATATTTACAGCACAGAATCAGATAAGATACCTTGCCATTATACTGTTTACATTCAGTCTGCATAAATTTATATATCATTGTTCATTATTTCCAGTTATTACAGTTCTTGATTTACTACATCCTCAGTAATTATTAGTTATTTTGTTACTATCCTTTGATTGCATATGAACTTAGAGTTAGGGGACTACCGTTTGTAGTGTATTGCATATGCCTCGACACAGTTGTACCACAAGGATGTATGAGACGAGTAGCATGTAGAGGTCCTTGCGTGTGGACTGATCTCCCATGTGCATGCGTTAGGGCTAACTGCTAATAGAGGCATGTTAGGAGACTTAGCAGTTAGTAGAGGTATACGAGACATGGATGTGACTCTGTTAGGCATTGGGTGGAAAGAACAGTTTCTTAACGTATGGGTCCTTATGCACTTTCCTATTACTGATACTGCTGGCCTCTGACATTCGAGGAATGTTAAGCTTTGAGGTCCCTGGTATCCTGATGGGACCATGCCTGAGTTACTGCTACTGAGCCAGATACCCATGCGTTGGAGGTTTGTTCTTAACTGCATAAACACCGTAGTACGGTTAGATTACCTTATTATTGTCTTGTCACTTATTTTCTTTGTGGCATATTTTGTATTCAGTATTTATGGCATGTTCTTCCTGTATCTTGTTACGTCCCTCTGAGGACCTGCTTATCTCTCCAGGTGTGTGCTTTTGTGATATTGCAGGTGTTCTAGTCGAGGTCGCGATCTTCTCTATTCATGCAGAGATGACGTATCTTGGATCTTTCTTTGCTACTCCCACCAAATCCTTTCCGTTTCTATGTATATTTTTCTTACTTGTTGGTAGTGGATTTGTCTCCGCCCAATGTAATGTACAAAGACTTATTACAGTTGATTATATGATATCTTTTATTCTTTATTTGTGGATGAGATTAGATTACTCTTGGTTTACTATATTTTACAGCTTTACATATAAGTTTCCATATATTGGAGTAGACTTCGTGTGTATACAGCTGGCATGGATACGTACCTAGTCCTAAGTATTTTAGGACTGGGGCGTTACATGTTTTTGTGGTGGTCCATGCAGGTCGAGTTTGTCACATAGGTTACGTTACTGTACCGATGTAAACCTGTATTTAGGATTAGGATATAGGAATCTCATCCACAAGCTTGACTTCGTCCCTCAATTCCAAATCTCGAACTCTCGTTTGATTATCTTGACTTCCTTCTGCTTGATTTCTTTCACTGTAAATCTTATTTTCTTTCGTGCTAAATAGGAAGGTTAGGAGATAACTCATGCGAGTATACGTGTTATATTCCTCAATTACTCTATTAGTTGACTTTATAAGTTAAGTAGTATGACTACAACCTACCACCCGTATCCTTTTAACCTAGTATTAAAGTGTAACAGAGTGATAATTATTATATGCTAGTATAGGAGAGATGTTTACCTAGAATATAGAGATTTTGTAGTCCATACCCATTGGTCAACTAAGGCCTGATACAAGAACCAGTAGGACGACTGTATACGCAAGCACACCGGATAAGACTTAGATTCTTGTGAAACTCGAACTATTTATTACTGCTTTCAACGTATTCTCCCATACTTTTACTTTAAACTACCATGAATGACGACGCTATTTATAGCCTAGTTTTGCAAGCTTATTCTTTGTCGAGCTTATTCAGGACATATGTATACTGGGGACGCCCATAAGCATATTGTCTAATTAGAATCAATGTATTATGGTCTGATCAACCATAGTGCACTTGGTTCGCTCTTCATATGATTATCCCATGTGGATTGAGATATAGAGGTATCTAGGATCTCATCCGCGACTGCATTGACAATTCCTCTTGAATTACACATTCGCCTTTGAATTACGTAATTGTATTCAATGACATCTTTCTTGAACTCTTTATTGCTTTTGTCTTTCACTGATTGGAAAGACGAATGCTCATATTTGATAGATAAATACAGAGTATCTCCATGGCCATGGTAGTTATATGCACAAGTATAGCAACCATCGGCCAAGCCACATAACTGTAACCTTGCCTAAAGTTACTCGTCCTTCCATTGACCCTAATAGTAATATCGCGACCTTCTAGTCATTTGAGCTTGAAAGATGAGTAAGATCTTACCCTTGGGTAAACCACAAACCTATGAGACTATTTAATCTCTAGGAATCAATTATTGTGAGTCTCCAAATATTCATCTTGATTCTTGGCTTAACTAGCAACCCATATTCCTTAATTCAAACCTTACTTGACTAGGCCCCCACAGTTTAGACAGAAAAGAATTGACCAAAACAAGGACAAGCATTGCAAGGACCATGGTAGACAACCATTCTAAGATTAGAGATTCAACAAATGTTACTCTAGGTACAAAATTCTATTATCAAAGAAGTGACATAATATTAGAACAACACATTCACCAGCTTAGCCAAAATCTGTAGCATGATGCCCCGTCATTATGTTGTATTAGTAATCAACAAGTGATGCATGAGCACTACATTTAATACCTCTAGAACGCTTGTGACTATAGTCTGGCAGGTTTGACACAAATAGAAATTTACGACTTAGTAGTTAGGGATCTTTCCCATGACGTGCTTTAGAGTTCGTTATTCCACCGATAGACTCTCGTATACCATGGACAAGAAGGTCATTCTATCTTATCGACTCAGGTACCACTGTATGCAATTATTTCCATTTATTAGGACTCAAGGTACAATCTTCGAAACTGATTCACAACTACCCTATCATGTTATCAATCACATCGTGACTTATTATTACCAAATGTCAAGGTACGATATCGCGACTCAAATATTCCTAACCTCATTATTCCTAAAATGATATCCTAGTCTCTGGAGTGAATAGATTGTAAGCCATTCTTACTTTTAGGAATTTGAGGATCATCGATTGATTGAGGTAAATTGGTCCTCACTAGGATGATAAATTAGTGACTTGTGAACTCCCACTTTCTTTTTAGATCTTTTGGTGTCCCTTACCGTGACTTTGATATTTGAAGTGTAATACTAGCTGTTACCTTCCAACAAAATTTATATGCAAAACTTAAATGAGTCCACCTTCAAGTAGACATATCATATCCCACACAAACACATCTCCTTGGACTCTATTATTATGATACGACTTTCAGGTCAAAAGGGACTAGTGATAACCCTTACCATAACACCGATGTACTTTCGGACTGCAGTTAGAGATCCAACCTTGACTCAAATCGTTTGGCCCAATATATGGTTGTGATCTACTCGAAGCCCTCTAGGCACATGCTACTAGTGTGCCACTCAATAGAGGCCTTGTGTGCTACTTAAACACATAAGTCACGGAAGGCGCATCTTATGACTTACAAAACCTATTCTACCAACCCGATGGGAAATTTGCCCAACCACTTGAATTTGAACCTATTCTACATTATCCTAACCTAATAGGGATGGTTTAAAATTCTATAAAATTTTGTCCAGCTACTATAGATTAAAATCTAAAGTTCATGCAATCAAAGATTGAAGTCCAATTCGGGAACCTATTGAGACTCAGTTAAACCCATCATAGCCTATCGCCATATTGGGACTATAAAACCAAACTTGATGAATAGGCCCTCACTCCTATTATGTAGGCCCTACCTCTCGGCTCACTAATTCTCCTTCCATAGATTTCGTAACTGTATCTCTTCCTAGCCTATGTTATGCATCTCTCGGTGCCAACTTGCTTTCGGATATACTTGACCAAGACCTCTCATACAGTCTTGACCAAACATAGTTAATATATGGGCCATATTAAATAGATAATACCTAGACTTCCTATAGAGTCTGTGACTATGATTGGAAATACCTCATACTTCCTATACCTCCTTGAAATTTGATCTTCTTAGAAGCCCTATTACTGTACTTTTCCCGATTAACCAACTTCTATAAGTTGGGTAGAACATTGAACTTATTATACTCTACCTCTTAGAATGGGATTACAATCGTGACCGTTCTTCCGTCTGTATGGAATTTATGAAACGATATTTTATTTTGCATTTTATATCCCTTTGCTCGTACGTTTAGATAACTACGGTAACAGATTGCAACCTAAATTCTTCAAGTCAATCATAGAATCATTTTTGTTTAAATCAATAGCAAATTTTTTTTGAAGCAAATAGATCGCAAGCCTCTCTAAGGAACATAAGATTTTGGAATTAGCAAGTGGTTGGAAATGATTGGTTCCAATTAGACTAATAATTCAATGGTTCATAACGTCGACCCATATTCGTATCATTTGATACCCTCGACCGTGATTTTGATAATTGAGCACAATACTAGCCTTTTCCTTTCCACAAAGTTCACACTCACGAACTATACTAGTCATACTACTCACATGACATATATGTCCCACACAAACGAACTTTTCAGTGCTCCATTTAAATTACACCACGTATATGCCACATTGTTTCCTCAAAACAGACCATAGAGACCCAATTTCGATCTATTCGTTTTCACCCATGCAATATCGACCCATTCCCTTAACTAAACAGAATACTCAAGATCTATGCAAGACGTAGCACACTTATGACGCATGTCTTCCAACAAGCAAGCGCATGCCTCCTACACAACACCAAGCATCATCCCACACATATTAGTCGTTATGACTTAGAGTTTTCAAAACACTTGCCTAATCATATTCTATAGCCTGGATTCTTTAATTATCATTGATTCTCATCACTTGGCCATAAATTTTTCTTCCCTAAGTTTTTAAGCTCACTTCTTTGTTTTCCATGTTAGATGTAGAACGAATCCTTCTGAACTGATACACCTTAGTATATTCAAATAAAAGGTCGCTACTAGCTTGTCAAAAGCATGACCCCTAGAGTGACAATATTTGATTGTAGTAACTTTTTTATACTTGTTATTGACCAAGAACGTTATAGTGTTATCGAGCCTCACTTAGAATCCAAGACTGTGGTCAGAAGTGTCTATTATTTTCGTACCCCTCCCTAGGAATCGTCCTCCTCAAGGTCTTGTAATGACGACGATCTTTACAGGTGGCCAACTTCTATAAGTTGGATAAAGTCTGGAAGGAAGCATACCCCATCTTGTAGAATATGAGGTCAATTGGGATTTCTATGACAACCACCCCTCCATCCTTTCAAAAAAAATGAGCTACAATTTGACGTACCTACTCTCCCACCGTACAAAATCTCGCAATTCTTGATATTATGATTATTTTTAATTTCGAGGACGAAATTGTCATAAGTTGGGTAGGATGTAAAATCCCTTATAATTTAAAGGAATATTTAAATTATTTTTGGATTTTATTTAATTCTAATTTATTTTTATTTTATTTATATTATATAAAAGGACTATAGCCATGGTTGAGTTTGAATATGCAAGACGACTAGAAAGTATGGCATGCCTAGCATAGTCGGGTGCTTTAACTAGTATGCTAGCCATGTTAGGAATGCCATGGTCATATTGTAATCTCTTGCATGTTAACCATTCAAATTATGGCACAAGTTATATTTTTATTTAATTAATTATTTAAGAAAGCCTTTATGACTTTTTAGGAGATCCGGTTGCACAAAACCTTTCCAAAGCTCTTCCAAGCCAAACCCAACCCTATGTAGGCATGTTGGGCATTAATAAATATTAATAATTAGATTTATTTGTATTTAATTCAGATTTTGTAGTGTAATTACATAGATAGAATTAAATAGTTCTATATTAGGAAACCCTTTTTTAAATCCTCAATCCAATCAACTTGCCAACTCACCAAACAACCAAATAATGCCAAGTGGACCCCCACCATGATAACTTCGGCCAAGCAACCCCCCTATGGCCGAATGCATCAAATTAAATAGGATTTAAATCCTATATTGCTTAAAATTTATTTAAGGATACGTTTAAATATACCAACTTATCCCAAATCTTAACCAAATCCAAATCTTTCTTTCCCTCACCTTTGGCCGACCAAAACCCCTCTCCCTCTCCATAATTTTGGCAGAAACAAACTCTCCATAGCCTCCATACATCATCTCCTCCATTGCACATCTCTCCATCCTTCATAAAAACTCATCTCCTCCACCATACATCCCCGAAACCCCTCAAAACAAATCCTAAAAACTCCATCACCCCCATCCAATCCTCTAGCCATTATCATCTCTCCCATACTCACCAAGAGAGGATTAGCAAGCGAGGATAGCGGAAAATATTGGAGCTTTGGTGAAGAGAAGTCATCATCACCCTTTCTAGCAAGGATCTTTGGTAAGAATCCAAATCTTTTCTTCTAAAAACCTTTGCTAAAATTCTGTAAAAAATATGTTATTAATTATGTAGAAATTATATTTTGATGGATTTTGTTAGGTATAATCATCCATAAATATTTCATAAAATATAGGCATAATATTCATGTGTCGGTAGGATCAAAATTAACCCCATTGTAAAGGAACTATGAGTTATTGGTGGCTATTTTTGAAACTGAATTTTATATATGTTCATATACATAAATTAGGATTTTTAATTATTTTTCCATGATTTTAGCAAGTCAAATCTGGTCGAAAAAATTGTAGGTCAAAACTAGCTAATTTCGGGTAACCGGCTGACCTAGAATGTCCCAAACTTGTACTATAACTCAACCCTTGTACCTCTGATATTATTCAATGAAATAAATTATTTTATTGCTGTTTAAAATATATTTTTAATTATTTTAGCAATTTTGAGTCATTAACTATGTTCCGGGCGAGTTTCGGGTAGACTAGCTGACTTATTAATCAACTAGTCATAAATATCTTTAGAAATATTAATTCTGGAATTTCAGAGATAAATCTGAAGAAAATTAGTTTAAATATTATTTTTATGATTTTTATATGATTTTTAAATATGTTATTGAAGTAGGGGCATAACCGACTAATTAAGAGTTAGAAACCCTAAAACTGTATTTCGATGTCTCGTGGAACCTGTGTGTGATTGTATGGATCTAAATGGTTCCACGAGAGATTGAATATAATTTTAACACATTACTTCGACTATTTAAGTCGTGTCATAAGTTTCATAAGTAGTGACTTAATTTAGTTAATTAATTATCTAAGAGCGTCGGGTTCCGGAGGCGTGGACGAGGGAGCGGCGTTTCATATTTACAGCACAGAATCAGGCAAGATACCTTGCCATTATACTGTTTACATTCAGTCTGCATAAATTTACATATTATTGTTCATTATTTCCAGTTATTATAGTTCTTGATTTACTACATCCTCAGTGATTATTAGTTATTTTGTTACTATCCTTTGATTGCATATGAACTTAGAGTTAGGGGACTACCGTTTGTAGTGTATTGCATATGCCTCGACACAGTTGTACCACGAGGATGTGTGAGACGAGTAGCATGTAGAGGTCCTTGCGTGTGGACTGATCCCCCATGTGCATGCGTTAGGGCTAACTGCTAATAGAGGCATGTTAGGAGACTTAGCAGTTAGTAGAGGTATACGAGACAAGGATGTGACTCTGTTAGGCATTGGGTGGAAAGAACAGTTTCTTAACGTATGGGTCCTTATGCACTTTCCTATTACTGATACTGCTGGCCTCTGACATTTGAGGAATGTTACGCTTTGAGGTCCCTGGTATCCTGATAGGACCATGCCTGAGTTATTGCTACTGAGCCAGATACCCATGCGTTGGAGGTTTGTTCTTAACTGCATAAACACCGTAGTACGGTTAGATTACCTTATTATTGTCTTGTCACTTATTTTCTTTGTGGCATATTTTGTATTCAATATTTATGGCATGTTCTTCCTGTATCTTGTTACGTCCCTCTGAGGACCTGCTTATCTCTCCAGGTGTGTGCTTTTGTGATATTGCAGGTGTTCTAGTCGAGGTCGCGATCTTCTCTATTCATGCGGAGATGACGTGTCTTGGATCTTTCTTTGCTACTCCCACCAAATCCTTTCCGTTTCTATGTATATTTTTCTTACTTGTTGGTAGTGGATTTGTCTCCGCCCAATGTAATGTACAAAGACTTATTACAGTTGATTATATGATATCTTTTATTCTTTATTTGTGGATGAGATTAGATTACTCTTGGTTTACTGCATTTTACAGCTTATGTATACATATGAGTTTCCATATATTGGAGTAGACTTCGTGTGTATACAGCTGGCATGGATACGTACCTAGTCCTAAGTATTTTAGGACTGGGGCGTTACACAAGATACTCCCAATTTATAGTATCGCAAGTCAAGTCAATCAATCAATAAATATATGCTATAGGTCGTAGTATAATGTAAGATACTCTCAATCTATAGTATATCTCAAGTCAAGTCAATCAAGCAATATCAAGGTAGAAGAATCGGCTATAGGTCGTAGTACAATGTAAGATACTCCTAATCTATAGTATATCTCGACTGTAGTACAATGAAAGATACTCCCAGTCAAGAATGGTCAAGTCAAGGACAG
Organism: Iris pallida; assembly: GCA_029216955.1. Lineage (NCBI taxonomy): Eukaryota > Viridiplantae > Streptophyta > Magnoliopsida > Asparagales > Iridaceae > Iris > Iris pallida. Next base: position 32,478 of record JANAVB010029746.1, read on the forward strand.
ATATAGAAACTGACAACTCAATCACGGGACAAGGTAACATGAAAAGACCAATAATCTAGCAATGTCAAATATCCTATACGTGCACGTAAATCTAGAACAAGTAAAACAATCAAGGGCAATTCAATCACAATATGGAATCATGTGACAAGATGAAAAGAAAATAATAGAGAAAAAGAAAACAATGTAAATATTGTTTATGTTCGGCAAGGTATACTTACCTGAGGGTTGCACGGAGAACCGACAATATATCGACAATCAACCAGTCAGATAGTCCAAGTCCTACAACTGTCTCCAGAAGCTGTAATAGATGTTACCCAAGTTCTCAGAATAGTTAAATTAGCTAGGCTTCTCTATCCTTAAGTCCAATTCTGGACACAAGGGCAAAACGGTAATTTTGGGCAAAAACGGTGTCCGCCGTTGGACCCACTTTGCACCGAAAAGCGTGCTAGAGTCAATGGTCTCTAAAGTCGTCAAATTATATGTCTATGGATTCGTTTTGATGATACGAACCCAACGGTATGTCCAGTTTTGGATTCCGGTGGCCCGTGCACAAAATCGCCAGTTGAATTAGATCGTGGGGCCCGCGAAAAGGCGATCCAATCAACTGTTTCAGAATTGGACCAAACTTGGCATACATGACCAAAAAAATGATACGGTCCTGTTGACGTAAGTTTTGTCTCGATCTGACGAGTGTGCACAATGTAATTGGGAAATTTGTACAGAGGCCGATACGGTAAATTTTGACGGATACGCATCAAATTCGTCGCGCACACGCGACCAATTTGAATTCCGTCAAAGCCCACACGTCCACAAGCCGTTACGCATCTTTCGATACTTTCGGTTCGCGACCACGTCGCCCGGTTTGGCGGAACGCGCGTCGTATCGAAGGTTTTTCTAGTTTTTAAAACAGATTTTCGGTGAACTTCGGGATTCGATTTCTCGACACGTAGTCGATGATTTCCAAATCCATAAAAGGGTCGTGAAGTCCTATATGTTATCTATAACTGTATTCAAGTGGAATTTCTAAACGGTTACTGGATCGATCGAAATCGATCTTCGAACAGGGCATTCTAACTGTTTTCTAAACTGTTTTATCAACGATTTTTCCTTGATTTTGGATCGATTTTGTGAATCGATGGCTCGTCTACATTAGATTCTACTTGTTAGGATCTCTAGGGGGTCATATATTCTACGCGTAGGAATTCGTAGATTGCAAAACGATCAAACATGGAGGGAGAAAATTGACCTGGAAGTCGACGCACTTGTGTGCGACTGCTGTTACTGCTGAATCCGTGCGTGCGCTCCTGGGCGCCTCCGGCAGCGTGCGGCGGTGGCGACGGTGGCGGGTGGCCGCCCAGGGGTTGGAGACGGGTGGCGGCATGGGTTTCCTTTAGGGTTTTACGAGTATCCCTCGCGATCACTCTCTCTATATATGTTCGTTACAGAACGCGGGAGGGGGGGGGGAGAAAGTGTTCTGTTTGGGTGCACAAGAATGGTTGTGAGTCGGGGGTGCAATGGGCTGGGCCTGGCTAGGCCGGGCTGGGAGTTTGCTTGTTGTTCCTTTTTTTTGTTTTTCTATTTCATTTCTTTTTAGCATTTATATAAATTATCTAAGGGTGTTATATATATATATATATATATATATATATATATATATATATATATATATATATATATATATATATATATATATATATATATATATATATATATATATATAACACAAAATATATATATATATATATATATATATATTTTGTGTTATATATATATATATATATATATATATATATATATATATATATATATATATATATATATATATTTTTGTTATATATATATAAATATACACACAAACACTTAAATGTGTATAATATACTTATACATATATATACAATGCACATAAATGTATATAATATATTTATATATATGTATACAATGCACATACATACAACAATTTGTATATAACTAACTATATACAATACAACGTATTTAATACATATGTACATAAAATAATTGTATTATGTTTATCCAAGAAAATATATTTGTAATTATCCTATGATATACATCGTTAGGCATTCCTTACATATACATACACATACACATATATTTATATACATATTCACATATATAATCTATATACACATATATATCATTTATATAATAAATGATTTAATAAATATAAATCGTTAACATTTAATAACAAGAAAGTAGTATTAATGATAATAAAATCCTAATAACAATTAAATAGCCCAAAAGTCGTTTCTGATGATACAACATGCACACTACTTATCTGGCTCCAGAAGATCATACAAATTTTCTAAAACACTATTTAATAATAATAATACCTATAATCTACCTATAACAAATATTCTTAGAAAATAATTGCCAATTCCAAAAATATATGCAAAAAATACTTGCGCTTACCAAACATGTCTACATGGCCGTACTTGGTCCCACTACATGCCTACCTGGGCTTTGATTTGGTTCGGCCCAGTTCGGACTAACTTGGTTCAACCGGGATTCTGCAAAATCAATAAATAAAATAATAATTAATAAAAACTTATTTATAATGGTCATGCTATAACTTGGCCTGGTTTTCCTAGTTAGGACACTCTTATGGCTCGACGTTCTCCTATCATGGCTAAATACTAGTCAAAGCACGCCACTGCACTATCCGTGCCATGATTCCTAGTCGTCTGGTACTTCAAAACTCAACCATGGCTAAAATCATCTACCATAATAATTAACTAAATAAACATTTATAAAATTCTAAAATCACTATTTAAATCAAATAAATAATAAAAATATTTTGAAAAAAAATTCTTCGGGAAGGGAAGCTACAAATCTACCCACCTTAAAAATAATTTCGTCCTCGAAATTCCAACTCATGACTATTCCTTAAAATTCAAAGTCTACTATTACCTTAATCTCCTCAATTTTAATTCCTCGAAAATAGTTTATATCCTCCTCCTACTCATTTTGTAACTACGAAGCCTCGAGGACTTCTACCCACCTTTGGTCATACTACTCCTCAAAATACGGTCACTAAAGTCTTATGGTCTTCTAATTAGTTGCTAACAATTTTACCGGCAGATATCTAGGCATATGGCTTCTATAATCCCTCATATCTATAAACAACCAAACATTCAATAGTCAAGCAATATTATACTATAATTTAAGAATTTATAATGAATCCTAGACAGCACGATCATTCGTCACCTCGGAATAGGAAGGGACGAGAATCAATGGTACAAGAAGGCAAAGGAGAATAATCGAGAACAAATACGAAGTTTCAAAGACGGTAGAGAAATTTCTAAGAGAATTTTCAAGGCAGAGTAGATTGAGATTTCTAAGGTTTAGTCATATTCGCAGGCTCGTATCAGTACAGTTACGTAACCGATACGATATGCTCTGACCTGTATGGGCCACCACAAAAACTTGTCATGTCCCGTACCCGCTTTTCGGACGCGAGCTCGTGAGCAAGCCAGCTACGTATCGAGCGGACTCCAGCCCGCCTCGAGTACGTATAAGCTGTCCAGAGTAGGATATCATGTCTAATCTAAACTATATCTCAATCCACAGGAATCATATAAAACAAGAATGAACAAGTATGGGTCGTGGTCTGCAGCCCACTAACGTATATGTCTGATTAGACTCCAGGAATAACATGAGTCTATAAAGCTAAGCTGATAAGCAGAATATATCATAAAAGCACGAGAAGATAGTAAATCGATAATACTAACAAAATACCTGATTCATGCAGATGAAGTCAACTACTACATGCTCAGCTAACTAACTCCGTGCAACCAGCTACCTGAAGAGATCATCAGGTCCTCAGAGGACTAGCAAGATACATAAAACATGCCTACTGATATGACAGTAAATAACATGTGTGGAGGATAAAAATACTGCAAGAAGAACATCTAAGGACGATGAGTCGTGTGGAAATGTAATACTAGACTTGGCTAACTATCAATCAGAACTCCTATAGCTTGTAGTACAATGCAAGATACTCCCAATCTATAGTGTTTCAATTGACGTACAAAGCAGGATACTCTCAGTCGAGATTAGCCAATTCTAGTATCGATCTCCTCTCCTAATTGATACAAGGTCAAGTAGACTCCTATAAATTGTAGTACAATACAAGATACTCCCAATTTATAGTGTCGCAAGTCAAGTCAATCAATTAATCCATATATGCTATAGGTCGTAGTACAATGTAAGATACTCCAAATCTATAGTACATCTTAAGTCAAGTCAATCAAGCAATATCAAGGTAGAAGAATCGACTATAGGTCGTAGTACAACGTAAGATACATCCAATCTATAGTATATCTCGACTGTAGTACAATGCAAGATACTTCCAGTCAAGAATGGTCAAGTCAAGGACAGATATAGAAACTGACAACTCAATCACGAGACAAGGTAACACGAAAAGACCAATAATCTAGCAATATCAAATATTCTATACGTGCACGTAAATCTAGAACAAGTAAAACGATCAAGGGCAATTCAATCACAATATGGAATCATGTGACAAGATGAAAAGAAAACAATAGAGAAAGAGAAAATAGTGTAAATACTGTATATGTTCGGCAAGGTATACTTGCCTGAGGGTTGCACAGAGAACCGACAATATATCGCCAATCAACCAGTCAGAGAGTCCAAGTCCCACAACTGCCTCCAGAAGCTGTAATAGATGTTACCAACGTTCTCAAAATAGTTAAATTAGTTAGGGTTGCCTGTCTTTAAGTCTAATTCTGGACACAGGGGCAAAACGGTAATTTTGGGCAAAAACGGTATCCGTCGTTGGACCCACTTTGCACCGAAAAGCTTGCTAGAGTCAATGGTCTCTAAAGTCGTCAAACTACATGTCTACGGATTCGTTTTGATGATACGAACCCAACGGTATGTCCAGTTTTGGATTTCGGTGGGCCGTGCACAAAATCGCCCGTTGAATTGGATCGTGGGGCCCACGAAAAGGCGATCCAATCAACTATCTCAGAATTGGACCAAACTTGGCATACAAGACCAGAAAAATGATACGGTTCTGTTGACGCAAGTTTCGTCTTCATTTGACGAGTGTTCACAAAGTAATTAGGAAATTTGTACAGAGTTCGATACGGTGAATTTTGACGGATACGCATCAAATTCGTCACGCACACACGACAAATTTGAATTTCGTCAAAGCCCACACGTCCACAAAGCCGTTACGCACCTTTTGATTCTTTTGGTTCGCGACCCCGTCGCCCGGTTTGGCGGGACGTACGTCGTATCAAAGGTTTTTCTAGTTTTAAAACAGATTTTCGGTGAACTTTGGGATTCGATTTCTCGACACGTAGTCGATGATTTCCAAATCCATAAAAAAGGTCGTGAAGTCCTATATGTTGTCTATAGCTGTGTTCAAGTGGAATTTCTAAACGGTTACTGGATCGATCGGAATCGATCTTTGAACAGGGCATTCTAACTGTTTTCTAAACTATTTTATCAACGATTTTTCGTTGATTTTGGATCGATTTTGTGAATCGATGGCTCGACTACATTAGATTCTACTTGTTAGGATCTCTAGGGGGTCATATCTTCTACGCGTAGAAATTCGTAGATTGCAAAACGATCAAACATGGAGGGAGAAAATCGACCTGGAAGTCGGCGCACTTGTATGCGACTGCTGTTACTGCTGAATCCGTGTGCGCGCTCCTGGCCGCCTCCGGCCGCGCGCGGCAGTGGCGACGGCGGCGGGTGGCCGCCCAGGGGTTGGGGAAGGGTGGCAGCGTGGGTTTCCTTTAGGGTTTTACGAGTATCCCTCGCGATCACTCTCTCTATATATGTTTGTTACAGAACGCGGGGGGAAAAGTGTTCTGTTCAGGTGCACAGGAATGGCTGTGAGTCGGGGGTGCAATAGGCTGGGCCTGGCTAGGCCGGGCTGGGGGTTTGCTTGTTGTTCCTTTTTTGTTTTTCTATTTCATTTCTTTTTAGCATTTATATAAATTATTTAATGGTGTTATATATATATATATATATATATATATATATATATGTAACACCATTAAATAATATATATATATATATTATTTAATAAAATATATATATATATATATATATATATATATATATATATATATATATATATATTTGTGTATAACATACTTATACATATATATATATATATACAATGCACATAAATGTATATAATATATTTATATATATGTATACAATGCACATAAATACAACAATTTGTATATAACTAACTATATACAATACAACGTATTGAATACATATGTACATAAAATAATTGTATTATGTTTATCCAAGAAAATATATTTATAATTATCCTATGATATACATCGTTAGGCATTCCTTACATATACATACACATATACATATATTTATATACATATTCACATATATAATCTATATACACATATATATCATTTGTATAATAAATGATTTAATAAATATAAATCGTTAACATTTAATAACAAGAAAGTAGTATTAATGATAATAAAATCCTAAAAACAATTAAATAACCCAAAAGTCGTTTCTGATGATACAACATGCACACTACTTATCTGGCTCTAAAAGATCATACAAATTTTCTAAAACACTATTTAATAATAATAATACCTATAATCTACCTATAACAAATATTCTTAGAAAATAATTGCCAATTCTAAAAATATATACAAAAATACTTGCACTTACCCAACATGTCTACAAGGCCGCACTTGGTCCCACTACATGCCTACCTGGGCTTTGATTTGGTTCGGCCCAGTTCGGACTAACTTGGTTCAACCGGGTTCCTGTAAAATCAATAAATATAATAATAATAATTAATAAGACTTATTTATAATGGTCATGCTATAACTTGGCCTAGTTTTCCTAGTTATGACACTCCTATGGCTCGGCGTTCCCCTACCATGGCTAAACACTAGTCAAAGCACGCCACTGCACTATCCGTGCCATGATTTCTAGTCGTCTGGTACTTCAAAACTCAACCATGGCTAAAATCATCTACCGTAATAATTAACTAAATAAACATTTATAAAATTCTAAAATCACTATTTAAATCAAATAAATAATAAAAATATTTTGAAAAAAATTCTCTGGGATGGGAAGCTACATCGGGCCAAACTCTGCCTTACACAGAGTTCGAGCCGAACTCTGTGTGCCTACTTCAAGAACCTCCAGTTGATCCTGGCCATCCAATTTTTTGATCTGACGACCACGATTTAACCCGACCTGCTGGCCCTATTGCTCATATACCTGAACTCTCTCTCTCTCATATATCACTTTTCTCTTCTTCTACCTCCATCTAAACCCTTTCTCCTCAAACCCTAACCCTAGAAAACTCAAATCTTAGGGCTATCTTCCCCAAACTTAAGATTTAAGGGTTTTTAGTAGATCTCTTCCATCTCCAACTACTTTTTGAGGTATAACTCCTATTTTTTATATCTTTCAAATTCATCTTTTCATTATCAATTGCTCCAAAGTTATTTGGTAGAGGAAAGAGTGAGAAGTGAGGGGGCATCTTCATCTAACCCTCCTCCTCCTCCTCCTCCTCCTCCTCCAAGTCATCCTTTGTTCAATCCACCACCTCCACCAAATCTCAACACCTACAATGAGCAAATTTTTATCTCATTGGATGAATCTAATGAGTGATACACAGACTTTCGCTCACGTAGTGTGTTACCGGGCCATCCGATAAACTTCATAATTTTTTCGGCATATGACGTACTTTTTCACGATTTATGCCTCGATGAACTTGTCACAACTTCATCTCGTGTCTATCTTAATGCCATAAAGATGTTTTACTGTAATTTAACTCATGACGATACTAGGATTTATTATCATGTCGCTGGCATTGATATATCTTTTGACGATTTCGAACTTGCCGATTACCTTGACCTCCCGGAACCAAACACTTGGAAAAAACTTATTGATGCTCGACAGTTCCAATTCCCTGGTGATACCACTCTTGAGGGTTTCAAGGATGTATTATGTTCACCTAACACACGTCCTCGCAAGCTTCGAGCCAAATATTTTAACAACTATTTTTATGAACTCCATTAGATCATCTTTTTCTCGATCTTGTCCAAAGCGGGATCTACTGATGAAATCACTTATCTTGAGATATCGGCTCTATATCATCTTCACTTTTGTCTTCCGGTCAACTTCCCTCGCACGATGATGGATTGAATGATTTGTGCGAGACCAAAACCAAAATCCTTAGTCTATGCCATGTACCTTCCAAAGATTTTTCGTGCCTTCAACATCCCTCTTGATGAATGTCAGTTCCTACCTGCTCCTGCTTTTCTGTCCAAGGCACGTAGGACTATTGCTGCTGCTGCATCCTCTAACTCTGATGCTCCTGATTCTCCTGAGCCCGAGCCTCCTGCTACTCTTGATTCCATCCAGGCGATGTTGCGCGATCGCTTTCGTTTGGAAGACGACCACTGGACCCAGTTGGACTACCGTACCACCCTTCAAATGAGTGCTATCAGTAACTCACTGCACGACCTCCAGTACACCCGGTCATCCATCCTACTATGTCATTCCCTATCGTACGGGACCCTTCTCGTGAAGGTTACCGTATTGACGACACATAGGTCAGGCGGTATGTGGACCCGAATGCAGCCTTTGTTGGCCCTCGTCGCTCTGCCAGCGACCCTTCAGACTCTGCTGGTCCATCCCGTGCTCTATGATGGTTATGGTTTAGTACCTGCTGATGCTGCTGATGTTAGGCTATAGTTTCACTATGCTTTATGTAGTAGTTTTAAAACTTTGGGATGTAGTATTTCTATTTCCTTCATGCATTGTATTTCTTTCAAAGTATGCACTTTGGTTTATTGTGAGTTATCAAACTGCTAGTACTTTCTCTATTTATGATTATGGTTCCTAATTGTGTGATTGCATGTTTTTACTTTGTCTATTTTTATGGGGGAGCCATTATTTTATTTTGGTAAATGACAAAGGGGGAGAATACTTGATATTTTCTTTGGGAATACTTGATATGTACTTTGAGCTTCTATATATGTTATGTTTGTGCTTGCTTGGATTAGAACTTGTCTCAGGACATATCTATTTACGGGGGAGCTGATATACGTTCATCTACGGAGGAGCTACTTTCTTTATTCCATGTGTCCAGGTATGAATGTTGCGACATACAAATATCGTATATTTGTCAATTATCAAAATGGGAGAGATTGTTGACCTAAACTGGATCGCAGTCAACCTAATCTTGATAATTAACAAGATGATATCTGGTATAATCCAACTTGACACATCAAGCTCCAAAACAGAACGTCATCACATATCGGTTCAAGACAGACATCATCGACAGTGCTGCTGTTACTTGTAATCAGAGTCTATATTTTTACCTTTTATTGAGTCTAGGCTATTGTAAGTTGAGTCGCACTGAGTATCTCAACCCTAGACTTAATACCCAAGTCTCGCCATCTGCGAATCTGTAAGAAGTTGGCATGAGTAAAGGCACGTAGTTGTACACTATTTCATAAATAGTAGATTTCAATCCTGAGCTAGAGTTCTCAGGCCTGGACTAGTCCTCCACGAGGAAAACCAGGTTAAAAACTGATGTGTCTGCGTATGCTTCTCTGATCTCTATTTATATTCCGTATTTATACTCTGATTATTATTTTTATTGGGCGGACTTGAATAGAGTTATTTTTAATTGGGTATTATCGACACATACTCTATTCACCCTCCCTCTAGAGTTGCCTACATGTACTTCAAGTGTGACTTCGTGCGTCGATATCTCCGCGCACGATCGATTGAACTCCGATCCGTCTCCTCAGGTATATACACAATGTCACGACCCGTACCCATTTTTTTAAATCGGATGCGAGTGCGTGTCCAAGCCAGCCTACGTCGCAGAGTCGATGATGGCCATGATGCTCAAAATCACATAATACAATTTTATTGCTCAATCACCAACTAATTTAGATTACAAGATTCTCAAGTTTACATTTGCTAAAATATACAATGTCTCGCAAAATAGAAAAAGACAACTAACTCAACTATCTAGGTTGACCTCAACATACCCATGCCTCCCCAATGTTAAGAGTTGTCGCAGCTAACCTGAAAAATGTTGGTTTCCAGTCAGGAATGGAATAAGGACACAAACCGATAGGCTATTCGCAACATAATAGAATTAACAATACATAAAAATAGCATATATAGAAGAAAACTAAGAAGTCAGCTGATATCATGGTATAGCTAGAATGAAAGCAGGAATATGGAACATGGTATGTCAACTAGAAAAGAATATGTACACATGGTGATATGGCAAGTGGTGAGAAAAATAAGGAAATGGTAAATAAGACAACTATCTACATGTATTGAAATATCAGTTTCGACGTGTGAACGATTAGGGGTAAATCAGGCAACCCACACGTGTCATGTGCGACTGCTATCAGTCAAAAATAGACAAATAGGATAGAAAGGGTAGTTCACATGTCTACTAAGATATTTTTCCACCCGACTAATATTCATGAAATTCAACAAGTCTCAAGCATGGTACTCATGTAAACAACAATCAAGAAATTATAGATCCATGATACTAATCAGTGTGTCCAGCGTGTCAACAAGCAGAAGATCATATGCATGATATGTATTGGAAAGACTATGAGAATTGAAAGCAAACCAGAAAGTGTACTTGCCTGAGGTCCTTAGCTAATGAAACTGATACTACCAACCACTCAATGAGCCACGAAAGTGTTGACACAAAGTCACAGTCAACCAAATATTGACAACATTGACTAAATAATATCTGTAATAATTCAATACGACACACGACGTCTGCATTTAGCTCAAGACAGACGACAGCTCAGCCTCCGCTTCTCAGTTATATTCGAGTCTGTATTTTACACTTTCTTTGAGTCTAGACTAATGTAATCTGAGTCATGCTGAGCTCTTAAAACTTAGACTATAGCCTACCTAATAATCCCAAGCTCCACCAAACCAGAAATAGCCCAATGGTCCCCTTAGAACCACTCTGTGCTCTGGAGACAGAGTTCGGGCCTGAACTCTGCCTCCACACAGAGTTCGGGCTGAACTCTGTCCCCTAGAAATCAGGCAACCTAATTTTAGGGTTAGCTGGTTGCTAGTTGTCCAACGGCCAAATATTTGAATTTTCTACCCGAATTCTGGCCGAATTCTGCCTATAAAAATCACTATAAATAGGACATAGAATTCTCTCATTTCAATCATCCAATCTTCTCTTCTCTTCTCTCTTATAAGCTCAAATAAGCTATACCCTTCCCATCTACTAGCCACAAGCCTCCTAAGTCTCGAGTGCTCAGCATCTCTCAGTTAGGAGTCTTGTGCAAGAGTTGAAGAAGTCGCTTGGACAATTCCAAGCAAATCGCCACTGCGATCCTCTGTAGAAGTTGACGTGCTCTTCTGAAGTAAAGGCACGGGTTGTAAACTACTATTTCACAAATAGTGGATTTAATCCTGAGCTAGAGTTCTCAGGCCTAGGACTAGTCCTCCACGAGGGAAACCAGGTTAAAATCGGCTGTGTTTGCGTATGCTCTCTTGATTCTCACTTTAAATTTCGTATTTACTCTGATTAATTTTATTTGTGATAGAGTTAATTTTTTAAGTGGATATTATCTCTATATACTCTATTCACCCCCCTCTAGAGTTGCCATCTGTTTTTCAATTGGTATCAGAGCTCTGTTCTCTTTACAAGGACTTACATCCTAGAGCTGATCCATGGCAACCACACAATCCTTGATTTCCAATCATGGTGAAGGGCAGTCCACTCATAGGCCTCCCCTATTTGATGGAACTAACTACACGTATTGGAAAACAAGGATGAGTTTTTATCTCAAGTCTCTAGACTTTGACCTGTGGACTATCGTCACTGACGGTTACAAAAAGTCCGCCAGGATAGTTGTCAACGGTGATCTTGTTGAGAAATCACATGACAAATATTCTGACGAGGAGAAGAAACAGGCAAGTCTAGATGTGAGAGCTATTAATGCTTTATTCTGTGCTATAGACAGGAATGAGTTCAACAGGGTCTCTACATGCACCACTGCTCATGAAGTATGGAGACTTCTAGAAGTGACGCATGAAGGAACCACACAAGTCAAGGAATCTAAAATTAGCCGTCTCACTCAAAAATAAGAAGCCTTCAAGATGAAACCAAATGAGACGATCACTCAAATGTTTACAAGATTTCTCGACATCATCAATCCTCTATCCTCGCTTGGCAAGCAATACTCAAACCACGAGAAGATTCGGAAGCTACTCAGGGGGCTACCAAAGATTTGGAACCCTAAGGTGACAGCCATCATAGAAGGAAACGATCTCACAACAATGTCAATGGAGACCTTGATGGGTAAGCTCATGACTCACGAGCTTGACCTCAAGGACTTCGAAGAGCCTGCTCCGAAGACCAGGGAGATCGCACTCAAAGCTCATCGACGAAGGGCTGATCACGATGAGACCGAAGACGACAACTCGGATGATGAAGACCAAGCTCTCATGGTCCGCAACTTCAAGAAATTCCTTCGCTTCAATCGAAGGAAGAAGGAACCACAAGAAGATGGTGAAGAAGAGCCAACTTGCTATGGTTGCGAGAAAACTGGGCACGTCCGAAAAGACTGTCCATTCTTGAAGAAGAGCAACCGCTATGAGAAGCCATACAAGAAGACTCCATCAAAGAAATATGCCAACACAAGCATTTGGCATGAAAGCGAAGCCAGTGACTCCGAGGAAGACAAGGATTCTCCTCAAGATACGGCTAATGTGTGCCTAATGGCAACATCCGATAAGGTATCAAACGAAACTCTTGACGACTTCTCTTTTGATGAACTTGGCGATGGATTTCACCGATTTACTCGATGATCCAAAAAAAGATCATTGGTAAATACAAACATGCTAAGGACAAAATCAAAAGTCATGAAGTCGAAATTCAAAGACTTTCTCTATTGCTTGATAACTTAGACACACTTTACCCACGGAAGTCACAGATGAGGTATCAAAGCTTAAACTAAGCCTACATGATGCTGAAGCACGTATTGAGGAACAAACTCAAGAAATCACTACACTCAACACGTTGCTTGCTGAAGAAAAGAGTAGACACAAGACTTCCATGACTAAGATATATGGCTTAAATATTAAGGTTGATGAACTGCAAGCTGTTTCTAAGAGATTAGAAACCAAATTGGGTAAACAGGTTGTTCAACCTCAAACCCAATCACATGGGCACAACACCACTCATGATAGTCAACCACGTCACTCTCATGCTGCACGTAACCATGCTTTCATGTACACTAACTTTCATAAACCACGTGCACGTAAGAATAATTCGCATTCAGTACACAATCATCATGTTGCACAAAGACACAATCAACATCACTCCACACATAGAAATCATCACCATGCCATGCCATATAGACAATATCAGTATGTCACACATCATAGACAATATCATCATGCTATGCCACATAGACACCATCACAATGACACGCCATATAGACAAGATCATCATGCCATGCCATATAGACCATATCAGCATGTCACACATCATAGACAATATCATCAAGCTATGCCACATAGACACCATCACCATGCCACTCATTCTATGCATAATTATCATCACCATGCTAACTCTTCACATCATGTCCATCCACATCCTGTTGCTTATAGATATTATTCTCATGCTCCTAGTATAAATAAAAATGCTATCTGTACTTACTGTGGATCACATGGACACATCTCACCACAGTGTAGAGTTAGAAGACTAGTAGATAAAAAGATATATGCATGGTTCCCAAAGACTAACTTTTCAGGACCCTCAAGAACTCGGGTACCAAAGGTCACATCTACTCTTGATGTAGGTGGACCTTCCCTCCTCAACTGAAAGTAAGTGGATTCTCGATAGTGGATGCTCGTGACATATGATGGGAGACGCAAATCTTTTTGCATCACTATCGATGAAGAGAGAAGGATACGTATCCTTCTGTAACAATCTCAAAGGGCACATAATAGGTAATGGTATCATTGGTCATCCTCCCTCTCCCGTAATAAAGGATGTCTGCCTAGTGACCGAGTTAAAGCATAACCTGCTCAGCATTAGTCATCTTGCTGACCATGGATATGACATTAACTTTGGACAAAACAAACGCCTTATTTATGATAGGTCAACAGGAGACATCGCTTTTGAAGGGGTAAGAGAGGATAATATTTATACTTTCTATTTGTCTGGAAATACTAAAAATGCAGGTAGATGCCTATATGCTCATAAAGATGAACGGCTACTATGGCACCAGCGTCTTGGTCATGCCAATATGGATAATATATCCAGGCTATCAACCAAGAAGCTAGTTAGAGGCTTGCCCGACATCACATTCAAAAAGGACACCGTATGTGCCGAATGTGAGTTGAACAAGGCAACCAAGTCATCTTTTCATTCCATAAACTCTGTAAGCACTTCTAGACCCTTGCAACTACTCCATATGGATTTATTTGGGCCTAGTAGAGTAGCCAGTCTTGGCGAAAAACTCTATGCCTTTGTTATTGTTGATGATTTTTCAAGATTTACTTGGGTTTTCTTTCTTGCAAATAAGAGTGATGCTATTTCGGTTTTCAAGATTTTTGTTAAGAAAGTTCAAAACGAAAAAGGCTACATGATTACTCGAATCCGAAGTGATCATGGAGGCGAATTCGAAAATTTGATTTTGAAAGATTTTATGATTCTAATGGTTTTGATCATGAGTTTTCTTGCCCAAGAACTCCTCAACAAAATGGTGTTGTGGAGCGGAAGAATAGGACTCTTGGCGATATGGCCAGAGTTATGTTGAACAAGTTTTCACTTCCGAAATATTTTTGGACTGAAGCTGTCAGTACAGCATGTCATATTTTAAATAGGGTGCTTATTCGTCCTATTACGAAGAAAACACCCTATGAGCTTTGATTTGGGAGAACCCCAATGTTTCTTATTTAGAGTTTTTGGATGTAGATGCTTTATCCTTAACACCAAAGACAACTTAGGCAAATTTGATGCCAAAGCTGACGATGGTATCTTTCTTGGTTTTGCCGCCAAGAGTAAGGGATATAGAGTTTTTAATAAACGCTCACTTATTGTGGAAGAGTCAACAAATGTGACTTTTGATGAAGATAACAGTGCAGTAAGTACTCTTGATGATGACGTTGAGCCATCAACTTCTACTCCAATGAATACTTCAACCGAAACTGATTCTCTGGAGGGTTTGCCTAAGAAATTTTCTTTCAAACCTTCTCATCCAGAAAATTTAGTTATAGGTGAAGTTTCACGTGGAGTAACTACTAGATCATCACTAAGAGACTCCGTTGCTAGCACTGCCTTCATTTCACAAGTAGAGCCTAAAAACATTTCTGAAGCTTTTAATGATGAATTTTGGATTTCTGCTATGCAAGAAGAACTCAACCAATTCGAGAGAAGCCAAGTATGGGAACTCGTTCCTAGACCGGTTAATCACTCGATAATTGGTACTAAATGGGTTTTTAGAAACAAAGTAAATGAAGATGGTTCAGTCACACGTAACAAAGCTCGTCTAGTAGCTCAAGGATACAACCAAGAGGAAGGTATCGACTACGATGAGACATATGCTCCTGTTGCTAGATTAGAATCCATTCGGATGCTTTGTGCATTTGCAAATTTTCAAATTTTCAAATTATTTCAAATGGATGTTAAAAGTGTTTTCTTGAATGGTTTTATTAAGGAGGAAGTTTATGTAAAACAACCCCCTGGCTTTGAAAATCACAAATTTCCCGACCATGTGTTCAAGCTAAAGAAAGCGCTATACGGCCTCAAACAAGCCCCTAGAGCTTGGTATGAACGGCTAAGCAACTTCTTGCTTGAGAAAGGTTTTTCAAAAGGAAAAATTGATACTACACTTTTCATAAAGTCTTTGAAGGACACTATTCTTTTAGTACAGATATATGTAGATAATATTATTTTTGGTTCTACTGATGAAACCCTTTGTCAAGATTTTGCCAAGTGTATGCAGACCGAGTTTGAGATGAGCATGATGGGGGAGCTCAACTACTTTCTTGGTCTGCAAGTAAAACAAATGGCTAATGGAACTTTCATCTGTCAATCGAAGTATACCAAGGACATGCTGAAGAAGTTCGATCTTGACAACGTCAAACCAATCAGCACTCCAATGGCTACTTCAACCAAACTCGAACCAGATGAGAGCGGCAAACCCGTTGATCAACGTAAGTATCGAGGTATGATAGGCAGCTTACTTTATTTAACTGCTAGTCGTCCCGATATCATGTTTAGTGTTTGCCTATGTGCTAGATATCAAGCAAATCCTAAGGAATCACACATGACCGCGGTTAAGCGTATCTTTCGATACCTTAAGGGTACGGTTACAGTGGGCCTATGGTATCCTAAGTCAACATCATTTGACCTTATTGGTTACTCTGATGCTAATTTCGCTGGGTGCAAGGTCGACCGTAAAAGTACGAGCGGCACGTGTCATTTATTAGAAAAGGCTTTAGTCTCCTGGTTTAGCAAGAAGCAGAACTCTGTCGCACTATCCACAACAGAAGCTGAATACATAGTAGCTGGGCGTTGTTGTGCACAAATTCTGTGGATGAAGCAAACCCTTGAAGACTATAATTTATCTTTTATGCATATTCCTATATTCTGTGACAACACTAGTACCATTAATTTGACTAAGAACCCTGTCTGTCACTCACGCACTAAACACATTGAGATTAGACACCACTTTTTGCATGATCATCAGCAAAACGGCACGATTAACTTAGAATTTATTGACACTGATCATCAGCTAGCAGACTTCTTTACTAAGCCTTTATCCGAAGAGCGCTTCAATTTCCTTTGTCGTGAACTTGGAATTTTAGATGAAGCGATCATAAATTGAAACTCACCTGCATAAATATCGAGTATAGTATGATTCTTTTACGACGAATTTGATATGGGTACAAGCCGAAAGGGTCCTTCTGACAACAAGGCGTAAAAGCCTAAGCGACACGGTGTACTAGTCCTCAGGACTACCGCTAGCTGGGATCCGGCCCCTGCAGCTAACCCATGGCAAATTCAAACTATTGAATTATATTATATTTCCTTGTTTATTATATGGTTCGTTTTGATTTATTATTGCCTACTTGATATTTTCTAAAGTTCAGTCTGATATTAGTTTACCTCTCTATCTATCTGATTGATTTAATCAAGCTTTTATCCTCATTTCTAACTCTTTTTCAACACTTAACCATTTTTTCATCTTCTAGCCCATTTTTCTGTTCTGGAACACTAATCCAGAACTCGGGCCAAACTCTGCCCCTAACAGAGTTCGGGCCGAGTTCGGTCCCATTGTTCCAGCGTCGGGGACAGCCTCAGCCGTTTGATCATTTTAGATCGTACGGTCCAAATTCCCTCCGACCAAAGAAAACCCTCTCTTTATTTTCGGGTTTTCATCTCTCTCCTTCATTCTTTCCTTCTTCTCCACCTCTCCAAACTTTTTCCTACAAACCCTAACCCTAGTTTTCTATCAAGAGTGCTCCATTACTCCTCAAAATCAAGGGAAAGGGGTTTCTCATCATTCTCTTCCACTGTTTGTTGTTGATTTCAGGTATATCTCCTTCTTTCTCTCTCTTTCATTTTTTTTTTGCAATGGCTCCTCGCTTGTTCAACCGTGGAAAGAGAATTCGAACCGAGGGTGTTTCTTCGTCAGATTCTCCTTCTCTCGTTGAGCAACCATTTGAACAACTTCAACCACCTCATCCGTTGTTCAATCCATCTCGTCCCCGCAATCCTCAGACTTATGACGACCGATTATTTATATCACTAGACGCTTCCAACGAGTGGTTTAGTGATTTTCGGAACCGTCTGGTATTCGCGGGGCATCCAATTAATTTTTCTATTTTCTCTCAATATGACTCATTGTTTCACGACCTTTGTCTTGATAAGTTAGTCACTGCGACTTCTGCCATCTATCGCAATGCCATCCAAATGTTCTACTGCAACTTAACTTATGATGACACTCACATCTATTCACGAGTTGCGGGTATTAATATATCCTTTGATGACTTTGACTTAGCCGAATATCTTGATCTACAAGAGCCCACCTCTTGGGAAAGGCTTGTTGAAGCCCGGTCATTCCGCTTTCCCAACGGAATTTCTCTTTAAAGCTTCAAGGACGACTTGTGCACTCCGTACACACGTCCTCGCAAGCTTATGGCTAAATTTCTAAATCCATATTTTTCTGATCTTCATCGGATTATTTTCAACACTATTCTGCCAAAAGCTGGCTCTACCGATGAAGTTACATATCTTGAGATCTCAGCTCTGTATCATCTTCACTTCGGTATCTCGTTCAATCTTCCATTACCATGATGGACTGGATGATTAACTGTAGGAAGAAACCACGAGCCTTGGTTTTTGCATTATATCTTCCTATGGTCTCTCGTGCGTTCCGTATACCACTTGACACCTGTCCTTTCTTGCCTGCTCCTGCTTTCCTGTCCAAGGCACGATGTCTTCAGGCAGTCGTCGCCTCTCCTGAGCCTTCTGAGCAGTCTGATGATGAGGAGCCTGACGCCCCTCCACTCGGTCAGGATGCACCACCTCCACCTGCCACTCTTGAGTCTATTCAGACTATGCTCCGGGATCGTTTTGCCCTTGAGGACGATCGCTGGACTCAGCTGGACTATCGTACTACTCTGCAGATGAGTGCCCTCGGCAACTCCCTGCATGATATACGGTATTCCCTGTCTCATCATCTGCACATTTCCATAGAGCGGGATCCTGAGCGCGCGGGCCATCGCATTGATGATCCGTGGGTCATGCGCTACATGGATCCAGATGCTGCTTTTGTGGACCCCAGTCGCTCCTTATCCGGTCCTTCAGACACTCCTGGACCCTCTCATGCTCCGTGATGGAGATTGGCTAATATCTGCTGCTGCTGCTGATGATGATCTTAGTTGATGCTTTTTGATTTCTAGTTATTTATTTTTGGATTTATGTACTTGGATGTTCTAAAACTCTGGTAGTTTGACATTTGATTCTGTGTGATGCTTATCGTAGTTTTATATTTTATGCTAGTGACTCTTTTTTATTATCCATATACTGTTTCTTCTCTGTTTGGTGTAGTTGCATCTCTTTTAATTGTCTATACTGCAGTTTCTATGCTATTCATTCATCTGCAGTCTATATTGCTAAATGCCAAAAGGAGGAGAACTATGTATATTCTGGTTCTGGATATATTTGTTTCTTTCGTATATCTGTTCTGTGCTTGTTTGTGCTTTTTGGAGAAATTATTTATCAGGCCAACAGGTTCAATGCATTATTTACGGGGGAGCTATTGCTTCTAGCTCAGCACCGTTCACTGATTACGGGGGAGCTATTATTTCTAGCTCGGCATCGTTTATGGGGGAGCTATGTTGCTATAATCAACTGTGTCCAGGTATGAATGTTGAATATACATATATTATTTTGTCAATTATCAATATGGGAGAGATTGTTGACACAAAGTCACAGTCAACCAAATATTGACAACATTGACTAAATAATATCTGTAATAATTCAATACGACACACGACGTCTGCATTTAGCTCAAGACAGACGACAGCTTAGCCTCCGCTTCTCAGTTATATTCGAGTCTGTATTTTACACTTTCTTTGAGTCTAGACTAATGTAATCTGAGTCATGCTGAGCTCTTAAAACTTAGACTATAGCCTACCTAATAATCCCAAGCTCTACCAAACCAGAAATAGCCCAATGGTCCCCTTAGAACCACTCTGTGCTCTGGAGACAGAGTTCGGGCCGAACTCTGCCTCCACACAGAGTTCGGGCCGAACTCTGTCCCCTAGAAATCAGGAACCCTAATTTTAGGGTTAGCTGGTTGCTAGTTGTCCAACGGCCAAATATTTGAATTTTCCTACCCGAATTCTGGCCGAATTCTGCCTATAAAAACACTATAAATAGGGCATGAATTCTCTCATTTCAATCCATCCAATCTTCTCTTCTCTTCTCTCTTATAAGCTCAAATAAGCCATACCCTTCCCATCTACTAGCCACAAGCCTCCTAAGTCACGAGTGCTCAGCATCTCTCAGTTAGGATTCTTGTGCAAGAGTTGAAGAAGTCGCTTGGATAATTTCAAGCAAATCGCCACTGCGATCCTCTGTTAGAAGTTGACGTGCTCTTCTGAAGTAAAGGCACGGGTTGTAAACTACTATTTCACAAATAGTGGATTTAATCCTGAGCTAGAGTTCTCAGGCCTGGACTAGTCCTCCACGAGGGAAACCAGGTTAAAATTGCTGTGTTTGCGTATGCTCTTTTGCTCTCCATTTATTTTCCGCACTTTACTCTGATTATTTATTATTCGTGAAAGAGTTATTTTTAATTGGTTATTTTCTATATAAACTCTATTCACCCCCCCTCTAGAGTTGCCAAACTGTTCTTCAGAAAGTCAACTTGCGCTACCGTCTCCGGATGCTGAAACAAACATCACCAACATGTTTGGTATTAAA
Source organism: Iris pallida (assembly GCA_029216955.1). Classification (NCBI taxonomy): domain Eukaryota; kingdom Viridiplantae; phylum Streptophyta; class Magnoliopsida; order Asparagales; family Iridaceae; genus Iris; species Iris pallida. The sequence continues at coordinate 52,993 of JANAVB010029746.1, forward strand.
GAAATGTCTAAGAATGCTTGTCTAAAAGTCCAATTTTGGACACAGGGGCAAAATCATAATTTTGGATCAAACGATGTCCGAAAAGCGTGCTAGTACCTAAGCTCTCTAAAGTCATCAAACTATATATCTATGGGTCCGGTTTGATGATACAAACCCAACCGTATGTCCAAAGTTGGATTTTGGCAGGCCGTGCACAAATTCGTCTTTCGGATCGGGTCGCGAGCCCACCAAAATGCGTTCCGGTCGACCTTCTCAGAATCAGACCAAACTTGGCATACAGGACCAAAAGAATGACAGGGTCCTGACGGTGCAAGCTTCGTCTCGAGATGACGAACGTACACAAAGTAATTAACTAATTTGCAAAGAGGTCGATACGGGGTATCTCGGCAGATATGCCTCGATTTCGTCGCACACGTACAACGAAATCGAGTTCCGTCGAATCCCACACATCCATAAAGTCGATACACACATTTTGATACTTTCGGTTCATGACCACATCGTCCAATTTGTCGGGGCACAGGTTGCATCGGTAGATTTTATGGAAATTAGTAGTTTCTAAAGCTATTTTTCCCTATTTTCAAATTAGTTTAAAACATAAAATCCCTTTATAAATAAATAAAATATTAAAAGTATTTTATTCCTGGTTAGGTTGTCTACGACCATATTCAAGTGGATTTCACAAATATATAATATTATGCTCTAAATTTTCTATCCAACATAGGATATAGGGACTATTTTCTGTTCTGTTCGTGGAACAGTATTTTGATCGACTTTGTGTCGATTTCTTGGACAAGTTGTGCAAATATATTAGAAACTAAATACTGGGGTTTGAAGATGGTTATGTTGGGGTCATACCTGAATAATCGGCTCGATAAACGGTCGATCAGACTTGAAGGAATCCCTTCGCGAAAGTAGCTCCGCAGTGCTGCTGCTGCTGCTGTTTCTGACGAATCTTAGCGCATCGCGACATTTTTGCGGTCGTTCGTCGGTCGTGGCCGGCCAGGGTGGCGTACAGGTAGCCCAGGGAGAGGTCGGGGCGTTGGGGTGGCGCTAGGGTTTTTTTTCTTCGTTGGTATATAGGTGCATATACGCGCGAAGGGAGACCACTAAGGCCTCGGCTGGGTTACGGGTTTTATGGTCGGCCATGCTTCTCCTTTTGGGCTCGGGTTACAGCTATTATGTGTGTGTGGGTGTATATAAATATATAGCTTGTTTAGTTATAAGGCTCACAATATATATATATATATATATATATATATATATATATATATATATATATATATATATATATATATATATATATATTCTACTAATTCTAAATCCCATAAAAATCTGTCATGACATTTTTTAAAACACATAATAACCTGGCAAAATATTATTTATTATAGGCTTAATTGCAACTTGGTACCCTCAACTATTTCCATTTTTCAGCTTGATACCTGAACTTTTTTTAACTTGATACCCTAAATTTTTGTTGGACAATAATGCCCCTGCTCAAAACTAAAACTACTCCAAACCCACTCCCCAACGCCCCCTCCCGCCTCCCCCACCCCCGTCGCTCCGGCCACCTGCCCTCGCCCCTCCCCCGCTCCGGCCACCCGCCCTCCCACACAACCTCCCCCCCCGCCCAGCCGCCCTCCTGGCCGTGCTCCCTCCCTCCCGCCTCCCCCTCCTGGGCACGACAATGCGAAAGAAGGGGGGCGCTGGGGCATCGGGGAGGGAGGGCGCAGGGCAGGAGGGGGGAGGGAGGGTGGTGGCCGGAGGGGGGAGGGGCGGTGTAGGAGTGGGGGTGGCCGGCCGGGAGAGGGGGTGGCCGGAGGGGGGAGCAGGGGGTAGGGAGGAAGGGTGGGAGGATAAGGGCATTTTTGGGTATGAAGTTGAAAATATATAATAGTTGATTGTATTAAGTTGTTAAGTAAAACAATTTAGGGTATCAACTTCAAAAATCGAAATAGTTGAGGGTATCAAGTTGCAATAAACTTTTATTATATACAACCAATATTGATTTATAGAACTAATAATTAGACCATAAAATAAATACGAAGTATGTATATATATATATATATATATATATATATATATATATATATATATATATATATATATATATATATATATATATATATATATTGAAGCGAATGGTTCTTCTTTATTAAAACTGAACAGAGTACAAGTAGGAGCACATAAAAGTACTCCTAATTAGCATCCCATATACATCAATCTATCCCAACACCTGGTTGGCCTCGCCCTATCTGACTATCTTCCCCTCATCATTCCCCTGCCTCGATGATACTGAGATCAGTATTTATGTTATTGAGGAGCCCAGAGTAGGAGGTACCTCTTCCTTCAAATATTCGATTATTAGGTTCCCGCCATATGTGCCATATGACGGCAAGGAGTCGAATACGCACCCGTCGATACTTTTGCCCTTGATCTCGCATACCTCAAATCTTGTCTACCACGTCCATTAGTGCAGCCTGCCTTCTGGTTGGTAAACCCAATCCTCTTCTGTAAGTATGCCATAACTCATCCGAGAATGGGCATTCAAAGAATAGGTGGTTCCGTGTTTCATTTCTCCCTCCGCACAACACACACTTGGGATCAGTAATATGTACGCCAAACCACAGTAATCTCTTTCTGGTTAGCAATCTATCCCTTATAGCTTTGTACATGCACAGTTTCCATTTGCTAGCCGCCCCCTGACCCATAGAACCTCCGTCCAATTAACTTTCGAGGAGACCATCCGAAGTTTTTCGTAGGCATGTCCATGTGTAAAGCTACCCTCTTCAGATCCATCCCAAACCCATTGGTCTTCTCCTTCTTCGGCTTGTATAGGAAATCTGCCAATCTCATCACCGAACCATTGTTGGATATGTCGATTCGTCACTTTCCATACTCCTCTTTCTATAATGCAGCTCAGTTGAACATCTTGCCCGACCATCTCATAGGTAGGCCACCCCAAGCGATCTATGAAGCTCTGTTTTCCAAGCTACGGATCCTTCCACAGGTTTGTCGAACACTAGTTCCGAACGACTCGGGAAATGTAGGATTTCAGGATTTCCTGCTGGGCTAATATATTTTTGAATGGAACAGAGAAATTATTGCTATATGCCATAACCAAGAAGTTATCGTTGGTAGCATACCTTGATCTCATCCAGTTCGCCCACATGGACGTACCCGTCAGGAATTTCCATGCTATTTTCAACTTGGCCACCTCTCTCAACGTCTTGAGCGACTGAAGCCCGATACCTCCTTCCTCCTTCGTCTGACAGAGTTCCTCCCAGGCGATTATTGTAACACCCAATTTTCCAAATAAGGGTAATTTTGAACTTTTGTAATTATAATTATTATTTATTGATATTTATATCACATTATGAATTTTAGTGATTTTTAATCAATTTAAAAACTATTTTGATCAATGACTTGTGATTTTGATGTGCTGCTAGTGAAACCCGAGAGACTGTCTGACCTAGAGCCTAACCATGTGATTTGGAATATTTATTTATTATTTTTAGCCTAGGGGTACTTTGGTCATTTTGACTTATTAAAATTATTTGATTAATTATTGGAGTGGCGATTGTTATTTTTGACTTTGACTAGTTGAGACTTTGTAGGCTAACCTAGATGTTGACTCTAGCTATAGTGACTTGGTTAGCATGGTGAGACCCTAGTCTAACTTAAGTCAACCCAATTTTAGTCATATAGAATCAAGTTTGGATAGGAGGAATAAAGACTAGGTTCATGACTTATGACTTAGGAATTTAATTCCATGACTAATGAAACTTGGCCCATAGTCCATTAGTGAAACCCTAACCCTAATTCTTTCCTTTATGACCAGCCACATAGGGATCCCCACCCTATATAAACTCTCATTCCTTTGTTCTTGCCTCTTTTGTGTCATTCCAACTTTTAGAAAGAAAGAGGTAATTCCCATCTTCCCTAATTCATATCAAATCTATTTTAATTGCTTTTTAATCCAAATCTTTTGCAATAGATTCTAGTCATCCTCTATTTGATATTCATGGAGAGTGATTTCAGTTTGTGAGAAATTTAGAGGATTTGGCAAGCAACGGGAATTAATCGATTTGGGGCTTTTCTTGGTCATTTGTACCTATAGGTAAAACTCCTTAAATCGTGTTTTTATTCTGATTCCTTTGCATATTAGGCTCGATTTAGGTGTTCCCTAGCTGTCCCTAAAATTTGGTTAAAAATTGTGTCTGTTTGGTGTCCGTATCGGACACGTGTCAATGTGTATGTGCAAGTGTTTGATGGAGTGCCATTTAGGAATAAATTTTCGTATTTTGCTAAACTAATTACATGAATTTGTAGATCTAAATATGTATATTAACTTTTGTGAAGACTGATGTGATTTTTGTGTCAATTTCGTATCGAAAGTAGGTGCGGACACGCTGTACGATACGCATGTGCGCTGTCCTACTACCCGTGTCCTATTTCTCTCTGGACACAGCGTTTCGACATACGAAACTTGGTGTGGAGGTTGGGGCAGAGACTGACAAGTCACTCCCCAAGTTTTATGACACCTCGTTTCGTGTCGGACACGAAAACGAGGTCGCACTGGTTTTATACTGGACTAAACACGCATGTTTTGGGGTTCTGACACGGGCTTTGTGACCCTCATGGACACGTCGTGGTGACCTGTCAGGGACACGAACACGTAGCCCTATGTTGCGCGAACCCCTAGGCACGAGCACGTGTCACGATTCGACTCGTGTCGTATGTACAAGTCCGTGGCACGCACGCACGACACTGTCTGAATCTATTTTACTGATACTATGGTTTTTCGCATCTTGGAAACGTCGTGTCCACTTTTGTGGACACGACACGACCTGTATAACACCCTAACGTGTGCACATGTATCCCATTGTTTACCAACCATTAGATTTGAGTTATAATTGCATTTTCGAATTCGAATTTATCAATTTTCCCTATGTTCTGATACCTAGGCTGAAATCAATTTTATGAGATTTTGATGTACGATTAAAATGTTTGATCGATTAATTGGGGATGTTTTGTTCACCTATATGTATCAGAGATTGACCTACATATTAGGGGTTCATATTAGCATGAGATTCGAGTTTCGAAATTGAGTTTTCCCTAAATTCCTGATACCAACTGTCAATTGAGTTTTTCTGAGAATTTAAAACTGTTGTGTGCATTAATGTGTAGACTGAGATTTAACTACATGTAGGGTTTCATGTTTGCATGAGAATTGGATTTTTTTAATTTTTTTTGGAACTGAAACCCGAGAACCTGGATTTTAAACACTGATTAACTGAGAAAAACCGAGAATGAACTGTCATGAGTTCACTAAATTGGTTGGGTTAATTTCAATGATTGATATCCTATGTTCAGCTGAGAATTTACAAACATTTCACACTGTTAGAGTAATGTATATAAGCAATCTATACATTCATTGATTCTTATACATTTCACATATACATTTCACACTGTTTAAAACACATTGTTCCTGAAATCTGAGATTGACACACACTCATGCATTACACATAACCTGGACATAAGAATCACTCACTCACTTATTTATGCCACACTACATGTATTGACACAACCATGTCACTCCCTCACCTATCTACGCACACACAGGACACACTTTTGCACACATTGTTGGCATGTTCACACACTGTTTCCTGAGAATTTAGATACACACACTGATTTGAACTCATACAAACCTGTGACTGCTACACACATATGACCCTATCCACACACACACACACACCTAAACTGAGAACAATGTAGATACACACACATGCCTATGCTCTAATGACACACACACACATGAACTAAACTGTTACACACATAACTAAACCCCTTCCTCTCTATATGTTCTGTCATATATGTATATGGATATATATAAGGGTTATGCAATACATGTTGTCATGTATGTAGATTATTTAATCTTGAACCTTTCCTTTCCTATACACTTCCCATGTATACACTCACACCCATATTGTTAACCAACACTAACCTACTCCTTGTACACACCATTGACACCCACACATACTAAACCCCCTATAGCCTTACATGAATGCATGCCTATTGTAAATTTAGCTTTCTATGCAAAGTAATATAGTGTACATATATCTATGTATTCCATGTTATATATTGGCCTAAGTGTTGTATACTAACTTATGCATGTATATATATATATATATATATATATATATATATATATATATAATATATATATATATATATATATATATATATATATATATATTCATGAATATATATATATATATATATATATATAATATATATATATATATATATATAGATATATTTTCATGAATATATATATATATATATAATATATATATAGATATATATATATATATATATATATATATATATATATATATATATATAATAATATTCATGATTGAGTAACTTAAATAGCTAAATGTGAATGTTGTCTATATGGATAGCTTGTGTTTGGCTGTTATAGCCTTGGGATTGATGAGTGCTTGCTAGGATAGTCTTAGTTAGGCTTAGTGAGACTTGACTGGACTACGATTGACCTAGTTGACAAGAGTGTTGACCATGGTTGACCCAAGTTTGACTTTGACCTAGATTAGCCTAGAAATCTTGTAGATTGCATTGTATGTTCTTATTTACCATTCTGAACATGTCATAACCTATATTCCTCTGTTTAGGACATTGTGACTCTGTTGCAAACATCTGATATTACACTAATCTTTTAAGAGTAACAGGCGAGTACATTCTCTAATAGTTCTCTCATTTACTTGTCAATTACTGTACTTCAGTTCTAGTTAGTTCTATGTGATTCTCTGTTACAAACACGTATGGATATTTTTGGATTCATGTATGCGACACACATACCATCTTGTCTGGCCTCTATTACTGGAATTATTCTGGAATCATTGCTGGTATCATCATGTTTGGCTGGACTCATCTCCATTCTCATGTCGGATTCTTGATTCACTTGTACTTACTGGGAGGGAAAATAGTTGAGTAAGACATGTAGATATACCTCAAATGTTGGAATCACCCCAAATGCTGGAATCAAACTGGAATGATAGCCATCTCACACCCGATCAGGTGTGTGATGTGCCGGATTAGCTATAGCCATTTACATGTCGATCTCGGTATTTTAAAACACACTGTTAGAGTATAGTCTGGACTCACCCTGGAATCTTTGATCACTGACTGGAATTATCTTATTCTGGACTCATCTTGTACTGGAATCACCTGGTATCAGATTCATGTTGTCTGGACTTACTTTAGTTTTATACTTGTTTACATTTACTGTCTAGACTTATATCATGTTACTCTAGTTCAGCTACTTTCTATTTACAGTCTTCATTGCCACAATTCTTCTCTTGTTTAGTTACTATACTTTCCTTGTATCTCCAATGTTCTCTATACCATCACCTAAATATAAACTGCCATATTCGTCAATACAACTGTCTATAACTATTTTATAGTTCTCTGTCATTTACTTGGGTTTTCTAGATGAGATGTGCTCATTCCTGTCCTGACTGGACTTATTGAAAATTTTACAGATGATTGCCTGAGGACACTTGCCCTACTTACTATAGACCCGGAGATGGTTTAGCTACCTATGGCCTCGACACTCAGAGTGATCGGGAGACTGTTTAGTTGACTTGGTTTAGTTTCATATTTTAGAACTTGAATTGTAAATAAGTTGAGATATGTTTTGTTTTGAGATTGTTTTGAGATTATTATTATTTAGTTGTTGGGTTGTTGTTATTATTTAGTCTTAGTTATAAACTTCTGTGTTATCATATCGTGCTAAGACTGTGATTGAGACTTCATTATATCTATACTTGTCCTCCGTTCGGAGTCGAGATTTGACAAGTACATTATATAATTGCGTGAGTTGTTGGTTAGATAGTGACCTAGAACAGCGTTTCTACCGCCGATACTACGGTGTAGGCTGGGCGCTGTTACGTACTCGTACCCTCACAGTGGGTGCGGGTCGTGACATGTTTTTAGTGGTGGCCCATGCAGGTCAAGAGTCACATTAGTACGATATCATGGTATTACGGCGACTTAGTTGTACTGCTGCGAGCCTGCGATAAGATTGAGAGATAGGCTTTAACGGAAAGGTACTCAATCACAGTTAGGAAAATTCAACTTCAATTCATGCCATCTACACATCTTACTAATTTGCCTTCTTTGAAATAAACTGTCCTCCCTTGATTATATCGATTCTTGCTCAGTATTGACTTCCTTGTTCGATCTGTCTTCAGGTTGGTGGAGACACGATCACATCGCTCTGTTACAGCAGCCGCTGGAGACGGGTCTGCCACCTCTCGTCCAGTACAGCAGGATGCTGGGACTATAGCACCTTCTGTTCCTGATCAGACAGGAACGACTGTAGCCATTGGGGATATGCCTCCACCTGTTCGGAGGACGACACCAGTCATTCTAGAGATGCTCCAGTAGTAGCAGTCGCCTTCCGGATCCATTGACGCAGTCCAGCTGTTCACTTTTTTCCAGCAGTTCATGGAGGCCCAGCAGCAGCGTCAGACGGTAAAGTTCAGTCGGGGCATCGATCTGGCCCTGACGGTAGTTGAGAGGGCAGCAGCTCAGCCTTCGACAGTTCAGCAGCTGCACCAGCCGATGGAGAAAGGTATCCAAGACTTCCAGAAGATGCAACCGAGGGACTTCAGAGGTACAGAGGGCATTTTGTACGATGATGAGTTGATAGAGCATATGGAGGAGATTTTCAGACTGGTAGAGATTCCAACGAGGCTTCATATCGAGGCGGCGGCCAGTATGATGCAGGATTTAGCTCACACATGGTACCAGACAAACCCGAGGGTTGGTATAGTTGGGCAGACCTGGGTAGCCTTCAAAAAGCTGTTCAAGGAGAAGTTTTTCTCAGACGCAGCGCTTGGTGCCCTCGAGACTCAGTTCGAGGCCTTAGTACAGGCAAGTCAGTCTGTAGAGGAGCATGCTGGGGAGTTCTGCCGCCTGGGCAGGTTTGTCGAGGGGTTACCCGAGGCGACGAAGGCCCGGAGGTTCAAAAAGGGACTGGTCAAGGAGGTGAAGTCCTATACCAAGAGTGCCCGTAGCGCCACTTTTGAGGAGATCTTGGTGGGTGTCTTAGCAGCAGAGGATGATCTTGAGCTGAGGCTCAAGAGGGGACGGGACGCTCACGGTACCAGCAGCAACAGAGGTCAGGCCAAGAGGCCTCATGTGCAGATTTATCAACACAGACACCAGTGGGAGTTCAGCAGGTGCAACATCAGTATCGGGCTCAGGACTCGAAGGCGATCAGTTGTTCCTACTACAAGAAGCCGGGACACATCTTGGAGCAGTACAAGAATAGGCTGACGATTTGCTATTTCTGTGGGTCTAGTGCCCACCAGAAGATAGATTGTCCCGTTGCACCTCCTTTTGAGGGAGCTAGGCCATCTGTGGCACAGCACCACGCCCAGCACCAGAGGGGTGGAGCTTTTGCGATGGCAGTCGAGGAGACTTACGCTGCAGGCGATGGGTTAGCAGGTTTGTCCTTCTTGTTCTTCCTTCCCAATTTCATGTGATTTCCATTAGTACCTGCCAGGATATTGCTTCTGATTTGCTAGATAGTGTATCTACCCTGTTCGAGACTATGGAATCACGACCAGTAAGATTATGTTTGCCTGATTATCTCTTGACCTTGATTTGATTGGGGGTTTGACTTAGTAGGGGTACGCTCATCTTAATTTTGACGACGAAATTTTTCTAGGGGGTAGACTTGTAACACCCAGTTTTCCAAATGAGGGTAATTTTGAACTTTTGTAATTATAATATAATTTATTGATATTTATCACATTATGAATTTTAGTGATTTTTAATCAATTTAAAAACCATTTTGATCAATGACTTATGATTTTGATGTGTTGCTAGTGAAACCCGAGAGACTGTCTGACCTAGAGCCTAACCATGTGATTTGGAATATTTATATTTTTAGCCTAGGGATTTGGTTATTCATTTGACTTATTGGAATTATTTGATTAATTATTGGAGTGGTGATTGTTATTTTTGACTTTGACTAGTTGAGACTTGTTGGCTAACCTAGATGTTGACTCTAGCTATAGTGACTTGGTTAGCATGGTGAGACCCTAGTCTAACTTAAGTCAACCCAATTTTAGTCATATAGAATCAAGTTTGGATATGAGAAATAAAGACTAGGTTCATGACTTATGACTTAGGAATTTAATTCCATGACTAATGAAACTTGGCCCATAGCCCATTAGTGAAACCCAAACCCTAATTGTTTCCTTTATGACCAGCCACATAGGGATCCCCACCCTATATAAACTCTCATTCCTTTGTGCTTGCCTCTTTTGTGTCATTCCAACTTTTAGAAAGAAAGAGGTAATTCCCATCTTCCCTAATTCATATCAAATCCATTTTAATTCCTTTTTAATCCAAATCTTTTGCAATAGATTCTAATCATCCTCTATTTGATATTCATGGAGAGTGATTTCAGTTTGTGAGCAATTTGGAGGATTTTGCTAGCAACGGGAATCAATCGATTTAGGGCATTTCTTGGTCATTTGCACCTATAGGTAAAACACCTTAAATTGTGTTTTTATTCTAATTTCTTTACATATTAAGCTAGATATAGGTGTTCCCTAGCTCTCCCTAAAATTTGGTTAGAAATCGTGTCCGTTTGGTGTCCGTATCGGACACGTATCAATGTGTATGTGCAAGTATTTGATGGAATGCCACATAGGAATGAATTTTCATATTTTGCTAAACTAATTACATGAATTTGTAGATCTAAATATGTATATTAACTTTTGTGAAGACTGATGTGATTTTTGTGTCAATTTCGTGTCGAAAGTGGGTACGGACACGCTGCACGACACGCGTGTGCGCTGTCCTGCTACCCGTGTCCTATTTCTCTCTCGACATAGCATTTCGACACACGAAACTTGGTATGGAGGTGGGGCAGTGACTGACAAGTCACTCCCCAAGTTTTACGACACCTCGTTTCGTGTCGGATACGAAAACGAGGCCGCACTGGTTTTACACTGGACTGAACACGCGTGTTTTGGGGTTCTGACACGGGCTTCGTGTCCCTCATGGACACGTCATGGTGACGTGTTAGGGACACGAACACATAGCCCTATGTTGTGCGAACCCCTAGGCATGAGCACGTGTCACGATTCGACTCGTGTCGTGTGCACGAGTCCGTGGCACGCGCGCACGACTCTGTCTGAATCTATTTTACTGATACTATGGTTTTCTACATCTTGGACACATCGTGTCCACTTTTTGGACACGACATGACCTATATAACACCCTAACATATGCACATGTAGCCCATTGTTTACCAACCATTAGATTTGAGTTATAATTGCATTTTCGAATTCGAATTTATCAATTTTCCCTATGTTCTGATACCTAGGCTGAAATCATTTTTTGAGATTTTGATGTATGATTAAACTGTTTGATCGATTAATGGGGATGTTTTGTTCACCTATATGTATCAGAGATTGACCTACATATTAGGGTTTCATATTAGCATGAGATTCGAGTTTCCAAATTGAGTTTTCCCTAAATTCCTGATACCAACTGTCAATTGAGTTTTTCTGAGAATTTAAAACTGTTGTGTGCATTAATGTGTAGACTGAGATTTAACTACATGTAGGGTTTCATGTTTGCATGAGAATTGGATTTTTGAATTTGCTTTGGGACTGAAACCTGAGAACTTGGATTTCAAACACTAATTAACTGAGAAAAATCGAGAATGAACTGTCATGAGTTCACTAAATTGGTTGGGTTAATTTCAATGATTGATTTCCTATATTCAGCTGAGAATGTACAAACATTTCACCTGTTGGAGTAATGTATATAAGCAATCAATACATTCATTGATTCCTATACATTTCACATATACATTTCATACTATTTAAAACACATTGTTCCTGAAATCTGAGATTGACACACACTCATGCATTACACATAACCTGGACATGAGAATCACTCACTCACTCATCTATGCCACACTACATGTATTGACACAACCATGTCACTCCCTCACCTATCTACATACACACACAAAGGACACACTTTTGCACACATTGTTAGCATGTTCACACACTGTTTCCTAAGAATGTAGATACACACACTGATTTGAACTCACACAAACCTGTGACTGCTACACACACATGACCCTATCCACACACACACACACCCCTAAACTGAGAACAATATAGATACACACACATGCCTATGCTCTAATGACACACACACATTAACTAAACTGTTACACACATAACTAAGCCCCTTCCTCTCTATATGTTCTGTCATATATGTATATGGATATATATAAGGGTTATACAATACATGTTGTCATGTATGTAGATTGCTTAATCTTGAACCTTTCCTTTCCTATACACTTCCCATGTATACACTCACACCCATATTGTTAACCATCACTAGCCTACTCCTTGTACACACCATTGACACCCACACACACTAAACCCCCTATAGCCTTACCTGAATGCATGCCTATTGTAAATTTAGCTTTCTATGCAAAGTAATATAGTGTACATATATATATGTATGCCATGTTATATAGGCATAAGTGTTGTATGCTAACTTATGCATATATATATATATATATATATATATATATATATATATATATATATATATATATATATATAATCATCATGTCCAAGAGCTCTCCCCCCCCCGGTTTCCCCGCCCATGGCTTTCCCCTTCCGGCCAGCGCCGGCTGAACCCTCCACCCCACCCGCCGTCCCCCTCTCCCTTCCTCCCTGATGCCACTTCGTCACCTCCCTTCCTCGTCCAAGCCGCCCCCCTCGGACGTCCTTGGCGTTCAAGTTCTTCAGAACCTCCCCCCCCCCCCCCCGCTTCACCCTCCCGATCTCGGCCCCCCCTCCTTGTCCCGCTGTCACCGGAGGAGCAAGCCTCCTCGTGTGCCCCGGCGTCCCCTCCACCTCGGTCTCCGGCGTCGACCCCTCGTTCATCCCTCCCCTCTATACTCGGGTCTTCCCCCCGGCATCTTCCAGCGTGGACGGCAGACTTGCTCTCCGAAGCCGTACATTCTCCCTCGGTCCCCCTGGCTACCCGTCGCCGGGCGCTCTCCCCTCCGCCACCCTTGCCACTCTAGATGTGGCCTCCACCCCGTCGCGGGCAGCAGCCTCCGTCCCGGCTCTCACGACGCCTTCCTCTTCCTCGGCTTTGACTGTCGTTCCCTCGACTGTGGAGACAGCATTTTCCCATACGGAGGTGCTGGTCGGACCGGCCGCCCCTGGCGGTGGAGGAAGACAGTTGTCCCCAGCATGGGGAGCTCCACCTGGTCATGGCCCTGGCTTCCACCTCCCCATTTTTTGACTCTCCCCTCCTCCCCCTCCTTCTTGCCCCTCACTGACTGGACGCGAGAGAGCAGCTCGCCTTGGTCGGCAGGCCCCCTACCAAGCTCGCTGAGAAGCTCCGGTGGGCCCCCTCACATATCCTGCCTGAGCCGCCTGGGTTCGCCTCGCCACTTCGGTGGCCATCTCCTCCACCCCTAGGCGTAGGCCGGCCAGCCCTGGCCACCCTCCCTTTGACCGACGGCCTGCCCCGGTCACCATTCCCCGGATCAGCGTGCTCGGCAGGCCCTGCCTCGGTTCCCTCCCGATGGAGTGCGTGGAGAGCCACGCGTCCTGTCACGCATCGTTTCCTGAGCCCTGCTGCTCCCTCAGGGGCCTCACCACTCGACTGGCGAGCATTGACGGCTCACCCAGGCACACGGGTCTCCCGCTCTACGCAAGCGTTGTTTCCCCTCCGCTTTACGCGAGCGTGGTTACCCCCCTTCTATGCTTACGCAGCTAGCCCATGCCATTTATGCGGCTAAGCCTCTCGCTAGGCCTTCCATGGCGCCTCTAGGGCCCGTGGGCCCCCACCTTTCTGCGGGCCCAGCCAACTCCCACTCCTTACGGGCGTGCCATGGGTCTTACGCAGACTCCCTCTTCGCTGGCCCTGCTGCCCCCGCTCTACGTCTCCGCTCCCCCTTTGCGCTCCCTGCGTATTTCCCATTAGGCCCCCTTGCTGGGTCAGGTCCCAGATCCCCAGGCCGTCGTCAGCGCAGACTCCCTCACCCACAGGCCGTCGCCTGCTCGGTCCCCACCTTGGCGCAAGCCTCTTTTCCCCAGGCACATGCCTTTATGGATATCCCCGCATTTCTGTCGCCTTCCCGCAGTGCCACTTCGACCACCCGGGAGCACCACCAACCACTCCAGGCCCATGCCATCTCCCCCTCCGCTTTGGAGACTGTGATGTCACTCGCCATCCTTTCCTACCCTATCCCAGGAATCGGTCTTGCGGATCCAGAGCCCCCCGTGGCCTCTCGGCCTCCGTCCTCTGAGGCACCATCCAGCGACTCCACCCTCCCGGATAGCGCGACTGTCCCTCTATCCCGTGCTTCTTACGCAGAGGCATTACGACCAGATCGGGGTTGGCAATTACCTTCTCCGACGGTGGAGATCCAGCTCCCTGATGTTGAGCTCCCCCCTCCCGCCGATGGCGATCCCATCCGGGTCCCCTTCGCCGCGTCGGAGATCTCTTCCCTGTCCTCCTCCTTCTCTAAATCGTTTGTGCTCAAATTCGGATCCGGTTGCCCGAAGATCTCCGTTGCCACGAAAACTGTTGCCAAGTGGGGACTGTCCGCAGCCTACCGAGTCGCGCCGCTCGACCCGAAGCATATGCTCTTACATCTCTCATCCGATTCGGACTTCGCCATAGTCCGAGCCAAGGGCACGGCCAGAATGGGCACATAGATCGCCAAGGTGGTCAAATGGTCCCCCGATTTCAACCCGAAAATTGATTCAACAATCATTTCTACATGGATCACCTTACCCAGCCTCCCCCTGGTCTGCTTCCCCGCAGCTGCTCTCAAACGAATAGCCAGCTCCTTCGGGACTCTGGTAGCCATTGCCGAAGAAACTCGCAACCTGTCCAAGTGCAATTATGCGAAGATTTGTGTCGAGCTAGACCTCGCGAACGACCCACCCAAAATCATAGAGATCGAGCTCGGAGATCAAACACACAGCTAACCGCTGATCTACGACAACAATATAATCTTCTGCAAACACTGCCAGATGAGCGGACACCTAACAATACTGCTTTCGTGCTCACCCCGAACTAAAGAAGGCTACCACGCACCCCCACGCGTGCCAACAGATCAAAGCCACCCCGCCATGACCGCCACGACTGCCACGACCAGCTCTGCCATTATCATCCACAACTCCAATCCAGACCCTCTCCTTCAGATCGATGGTCAGTCGTCCATACCCTCATTCGACCGCCACGACCCACCTCCGCTATTGTCCCTTTCACTCTCTCCCTCCCCCTCCTCAATCCGTTCGAACCCCTATCAGGCACTACTTTTGATGAAGACCACAATGACTCCAGCGAGCCCCCTTTCGGCATCCCCGAACAACAAGATTGCCCCTAGATCAGCAGTCTCACTCACCACCCAGACGCTGATATAGCCCTCATCACCCAACTTCCCAACCCAACTGACACCACCCCACTCCCCCACAGGATATATACTCCACCCAACCCCTGTCGACCACTCTAAACAACCTGATAAGGTCTCGTTGGCGAGCAGCTCCGAGCAGGTCGAGGTACCCCGATCCTCCAAAGCTGCCCTCTCGGCAGATCCGGAGCCCCTCGATCTCTCTCCCACCCTTTGGACGCTCAAACCAAGTTTAGCCAAGCCTTAACCGACAGATTTTGGCAAGCCAAGGAAGCAAGATTTCTGGACCGTGGCAACCCCCTATGCGCCCTGGAAGAACAAGACAACGAGCCAGCTTTCACCTCTACTGACGTCGAGGGAAGCAGCGACCCGAGTCGGACTAACAAAGAAACCGGAAGCAACGGGTCCACCAGCACATTCAACAAAACAACTCCTCCAAGAAGAACAAAAACAATCAAAAGCAGACGACGACAAAGACCACAAGGTCCGCCACAAAGCATAGTCACTCCCAACCCTTTCTCATCAGATGCTTAACATCATCTCCTGGAATATGAGGGGCCTCGACAACAAGCCGATGATGAACAGAATCCTCAACCTCAAGAAGACTCATCGCATAGACCTTTTTATCATTATAGAACCAAAAATCTCTCAAAAAAGAATAAAAGCCACTCAACTCAAGTTATGATTCTCGCATGCCATCGCCGACGGCAATGACATCTGGATATTACTAGCGCAAGACTTCAAATTTGGCCTCATCCAAGACTCACCCAGGCCCTAACATGTTGGATTGAGCACCCAGCCCTCAAGTCCCGCTCCGTCCTCTCCGCGGTCCATGGCAGTTGCGACATCCCGAGCACAGATTGCTCTGGGCAGACCTGCTGGCGGTCCATTCTCAGGGACTTTCGTGGCTCTGTATCAGAGATTTCAACATGGTGTCTACCAGAGAGGAAACGTTCGGAGGATGCCCTCCAC
The DNA here is from genome assembly GCA_029216955.1 of Iris pallida. Classification (NCBI taxonomy): domain Eukaryota; kingdom Viridiplantae; phylum Streptophyta; class Magnoliopsida; order Asparagales; family Iridaceae; genus Iris; species Iris pallida. Next base: position 69,476 of record JANAVB010029746.1, read on the forward strand.
CCCAGCCGGCGATGGACGATTTCAACAACTTTACCTTTCTCGGGAACCTCACCCCAATCCCCTTCCACGGCAGCGAGTTCACCTGGTGCAACATGCAGGAGGGTCATCGGCGACAGTACTTCCGCTTAGATCGGGCGATGATCAACGAAGGTTGGTCCGACATGGGCCTGATCACTAACCTCTCCCATACGAACTCCACTGAATCAGACCACTCCCCTCTCGTTGTCCAGATCAGCAATAATCTCACCTCCAACAAGAAAGCTTTCCGTTTCCTCGACTTCTGGCGACATCACCCTCAATTCTAGCACATCGTTGCTCAGGCCTGGAATTTCGTCTCGATTCTTAACCCTATGGCCCGGATTGCGGCTAAACTTTTAGCCACGCGCAAGGTCCTATCGTCTTGGAGCAAAGAGGCATACAGAGACATCTTCCAGGCTATCAGGGAGGCAGAGGATGACGTCACCCATACGGAGACCGTATTCACCAGCTCCAGATCCTCGGAGGACCGCGCCTCTCTAACCTCGCCAGAGCTCTTCTTAAATCCAGGCTGAAAGTGGAGACCGAGTTTTGGAAGCAAAAAGCCAGATCAACTTGGGATACCGACGGAGACCGGAACACAAGATTCTTTCATGCTTACGACAAAGGTCGCAGAAACAAATTAAAACTACACCGGATTCTTGACGACAGCAACCTGGTGGACGACCAGGTCGGTATTTAGGCTGCTGCTGTGAACTACTACTCCAACCTCTTCACCAAAGAGCGGGTAGTCAAGGACGTGTCGTTATTGTCCGTTATCCCTTCCCTCATTAGCGAACACGATTATGACACCCTGCTGGCCACCACCTTAGAGGAGGAGGTTAAAGCGGCGGTCTGGTCCATTAATGAGCACAGCGCCCCGGGGCCGGACGGCTTCAACGGGTTTTTTTTCTTCCAGAACTTGGGGACACCATTAAAACAGACTTAGTCGAAGCTACTAGCCTTTCTCCAAGGGGCTAGATACCCCAATTCGATTTCATGTGCCAATATCATCCTTATCCCCAAAAAAGACAATCCTGAAACCTTTAAAGACTTTCGTCCGATCAGCCTCTTTACTTGTCACGCCCCGCTCCCGTAGGAGCGATCGTCCTCGCTAAGGCGTGATGCCGCACGAGCCTAGATTGCGCTCGTGCAAGGCGGGTTCCATAACGGCGATTTCAGCGGCTGCGACGGGGTCGTCGCACAGAAGTCCCGAGCAGAGACATTGAATCATAGCAGTGGAAATTTAAAGAAAACACAAGTTATCCAAAGAAGCTCTTTATTGATCTTGATCTTGAAACAACGGTTACATTGAGGGCGCAAGGCCAAGATATAATTCTCTCAAGCTGACTCAAGCTCACATTACAAGTCACTCAGCTCTCTCTCATCTTTCAATTATAAATGCGATCCAGCGAAAGCTTCGGAAGGCGATGTCCATACTTATGTCCCCGTATAAGTCTTGTCTCCATGCGGCCGCACGCTTCGAATCGCCAAGGAACTCCGTGCCTCGACGCATC
>JANAVB010029747.1:0-42722 GCA_029216955.1 Iris pallida
ATGGTTATCTCGTCGTATATCATCCCGGTGTTTTCTTTATTTCCAGTCTTACTTTTATTTATTCTTGTGCTGATTGCTGGTTTTAGTTTTTAAGTGAAGCTTCCTTTGTGGCACTTGCTCTTTCTGGGGTATGACCCAGCTGGTTTTGTGTGGCCAGATTTCGGAGCAGCTCCAGAGGATCTACCGACCTTCCTGCCAGATGGTGACACTAGAAGGAATCCGACAACGAGTGGGTTTATTTTGCTCTCCCACTCCCTTGTAAAATATTCTTTTGAGGCGTTTAGCCGACGAGCAACCTGTTAGCTCGGTTGCACTTACTTACTGTCTGCCTACGGGCTGTAACATGATAACAGATCCTAGGTTGATCATGTATGACTAAACTCTTGCTAGTCTGACATTTTGTAACGACTAGCTTCATGATCAACTGAATATGTAATGTTTGGGATGCCTTACTATTGTATATTTAATGATCATACATCTTATGACTTTTACTACTTGCTTGTGATTGAGACACTAGGCTTGTTCATGACCTTAAGAGACTGTTGGCTTGTAGATAAACCCTCATGTATCTAGACAGCCATGACCGTATAGCGAGATGGATTCTATTTCATATACGTAGCTGGCTATGTCTGTCCCCGCTCTCCAGTATTCTGGTTCTGGGGCGTGACAGATACTGCCCAAACCTCTGCTGCTGAGTCGGGAGTGGTCCTCTAGGCTTCGCTGCTGGGCAGTTCTGAAGCTGATGGGTGGCAGACCCACAAGCCAAACACTGACCCAACCTCTTCCTGCAGACTGCGAAGTCATGACCTGGTCTTCCGCAGAAAGAACATATAGCTCCCTTCTGCTGCTGCTGCTGTCGGGGTCCCGGGGCTCGAACTGGCGGGGTCTGATGGTGTGGTGTAGAGGGACTGTAAGTCTGCTGTGGCGACGTTGGTGCTCTCTGCTGGAAAGCCTGACGCTTGGACGGTCCCTCATGATGTACAGAAGCCGGCCTCTTGCATGACAGAAGACGCTCCTCGATGCTCCGAGCTAACTCTAGGCTCTGGTAGTAGTCAGTCGTACCGTTCGCCACTATAAGAATGCCAATGTCTGGAACTAGACCATGGCAAAACCTACGGGTCATCTCCTCTGGATTAGCAACCAGACTAGGAGCAAAACGGCTCAGGCGACTAAACTCTGCCGCATAGTCATCAACAGAACGGTTTCCCTGCTGGATGTTCTGGAATCGTAGCCCCATGGCTACTCTAGCAGTGGTCGAAAAGAATTTCTTCTCGAACTGGGTCTTGAACTGGTCCCAAGTGGCTCTCCCTCTCGCAAACAACGGCTCATTCCGGAACCAGACTCCTGCTAAGTCTATCAGCAGAAATCCCGCTGCCTCGACCTGGAGGTCATTCGACATCCTAACTCCCAGAAGCTTCCTCTCTACCGAATCTAGCCAGTCATCTGATACTACTATGCCCTCAGTCCCTGAGAACTCCTTGGGATTCAGACCCATGAAGTCCTTGATCGTCCCCGCTCTCTGCCATGGCTCTACAGGTGGTGGGACTACGGGACGTCCCTCAGAACGCTCCATGCTCTGGCGGAGTAGGGTAGTCTACTCCTGATGGGTTGTTAGGAACCCCTGAATTAGTGTGAGCAGTTGGTCCCGTTGAGTGTGACGGAAGCCTGGGTGGGTATAGTGATAGGGGGTGGTGGAAGTATCGGGTCCTGCTGGGCCTATGATGTGGAAGGTGGTTGTGGTATCTGGGTTTGTGGATTTGTGGAGTGGGGGAATGTGGTAGGTGGAGATGTATCAGTCGACTGGTCAGCTGACTGGATAAAGAGGGCCCCATTCTCGGGGGTAACATACTGGGACGAACGAGTAAGCACCATCTAAATTACAAATAAAAAGGACTTATAAGGACTTATTTAAGGTAAGTAATCATATGCAAGGAAATCTAATTATAATAGCAAACATGTGGCATATTTCCTATGTTGCAATCCTAGTATTCCTCTAGGTGTTCTAAGCGTTATTCCTAATGTTGTCTAATTACCTTAAGTTCCTAATTGCAGGTATGCTTGGTACAATAACGTAACCAAACAGTTTATTCAGGACCTGCATGGGCCACCACTAAAAACATGTCACGACCCGCTACCCAAATTGTTGGGCCAGGCCGAGTCATGCCCAGCCTACGTTGAGATAAAACGTAGTAAGCTGTTCTAAAGACAACAGGATAAGACTAAATGTGCTAACAGTTCTATAAGTGAAGAAGAATCATAAATGCTCCAAACACAAAAGTCATCTCATATAGTAAAATGTCCAAGTACAAGTGAACTGAAATGTAAAACTGGATACATGTCCAGTTACAAAATGTATAGTCTAATACATGACTACTCTCAAAAGTCTAATAATACAAAAGACAACTAGGCGAGGTTTCCCGCAGGAACATCCTCGTAAGGCAGAGCCGGGTCCTCGGCAGTAACTCCATAATAGGTATCGCAGAGTAACTCCTCCTCAGTAAGGATACCTACAACGTTATCCTGTCAGGACGGGAGCAAGTACTAAATCTAACAAACTAGCATATGAGACATAAAATGAACATGAGAGGAATAACTGGAAAGCATGGCATCACATAGTCTATCATGGCAAGGACACATATGTCATAGAGATAGATGTATATGTAATGTTTAAAACTGTAGCAGGTACGTGATCAGTCAATAGATGTATAATGTGCTGGGGCACATAATAAAATGTACATACGTACAAGTGTAAAGGCGGTAGATGTACATACGCACAAATATAGCTTTGAGATAAAGGCCTACGGCGCAGTAACATATAAAATGAAACTTTGCTCGGTACTGTAGAGGGGGATATGATCACGTACACTACTATCAGTTTCCCCATAACCCATGTTCTATCATGTGAGAGATACATAAAAACTGTTCTAAGCATGGTAGTAACTGGAAGTACAACATGTAGAGATTCTAACTTGCTACCCCAAGGATCAGCATTCAACATGGTGGGGTTTGCAGTTCATTTATGTGATAATATGTAAAGTTCGTAGAAAGTACTTGCCTCTAGCAAAGCAAAACAAAACAAGCTACGATAAAAGTGCTATGGATGTCCGGTAACTCGTCAATGTAGAAGTAAATACAATAACTTAGTTTTTACACTAAGCTAAAACACTAGGACACTAATTGGTGAAACACGACTTGTGACTGGGCACCTAGCCAAAATGATAACTTTGGCATAGGAGACCAATGTGGGGTGACACACTACTTTAACTAACTTTCTAGGGTCTTTACACTAGTGAGGGGTGGGGTTCAACACGGCTAAAACTCAAAATAACCCAAAAAGCTACAAGTCGTAATTAATCAATAAATAAATCAAAAGACCATTATGTTCTAACAATTTTAGAGATAGACAAAAAGCCTAGTTTTGTTTAAAGTAAAGTACCAAAGTGATCCTTGTTAATCATAGAAATTTATTATAATTTTTCTGGAATTTACTAACCAGTACAAATATTTTATAAAAATCAGTTTTCCTAAGTATACAGAAAATGAGTTTTGGTTTCATATGCCAAACTAGTGGCAAAACAGTAAATTAAATACTATAAAATTATACTAAATTAGCTAACTTAACATAGTATCTAAATACTATTTTTCCAGAATTTTAACAATACTTTAAGTATTTTTAGAAAATCAAAAACAGTACTACACACAATTGAAATTAAATAATTAATTATCTGCGTATTTTGTCCATGTATATAATTTGAACTAAAGTTCAAATACAGGACCCAAGGCCATGAATCAAGTCCAATATGACTTGTACAGGTCTTGAATGTGTGAAAACACATTTGAGCCCAAAAACTCATGCTAGGCCTGGACACCAAATGGTTGCAGTAATTTAAATATACAGAAAATACAAAGTGGTAGAAATAAATATTAATATTTTATCCATGTGAAAACTTACAAAATAGTCATAAAATATGACAAGTAATATCTACATATATTTAAAATATACATATGTAAATATTACATAAATTACCTAGGCTAAAATAATTATGCATACACATATATATATATATATATATATATATATATATATATATATATATATATATATATATATATATATTTTATTTTATTTTATTTTTATGCATACATATATATATATATATATATATATATATATATATATATATATATATATATATATATATACACATAACATATATGTATATATATAGAAGATACATATATACATAAAGAAATAATATATAATATATATACACAAATATAATAAAATAGAGTACTAAATAGAAAATATACATATGTATATACATAAAACAGTATGTGTAATAATACATATATATATATATACAAATATAAGTATATACATATATAAATATAAATATACATATATATATAAATCAAAAGAAAAGGAAAAGGAAAAAGAAAAGAAAAAGAAACAACAGCAGCACAGCTCGAACCCGAGCTGCTGCGCGCGGGGGGGGGGGGTTAGAATAGGACGGGCTGGTCAGGGGGTCAGCCCATCAGTTGTGTTAGGATTAGGGTCCTTGTTTATTTTATTTCTGTTTAGGTTAGTTTTATATAAAAAAAATATAGTTTCGGTCCTGTGTCCAGACAGTTAAGGACACAGGTAACAACGTGTCCGTGCTACGCACGACACGTACGAACACAAAAACTCGTGTCCACACACTGGACCAGTGTCCCCGTGTCCTTGCGAACCACATATGTGGATTCGGGACACGGACGACACGAAGTGGGCTTTGTTACTCACGTGTCCGGTCGATCGGAGGGTTTTCGAAGGAGCTCGACGGCGACTGAGGCATTGTGGTGGTGGCGCTCCGGTGGCACTGGGCGCGGCTCAGCGCGACGCGCCTGATGGTGGTGGTTGCGGGCTGTGAGGGTCGACGGTGAGGCGGAGCGAGGGAGACGATCGGAGTTAGGGTTCCGATTAGGGTTTCGGAGAAGAACGGGGCGGCGGTTGGCTGAGATGGGTTGGGGTGGTGGTGGTTTGGTCCGGGGGCTGCGGGGGTTTAAATAGAGGGGTTAGGGCGGTCGTAGGTCGGTCGGGCAGCCGGAAACGGCTGGGGCTGCCCGTCGGCGTGGCAGTCGTCGGTCGGGGGGGGGGGGGGTCAACGAGAGTAGGTAAGGAGAGAGAGAGTGGTCGGGGGGGGTCTCTGGAAGTTGCACTTAGGCCCTTAGGAATTAGGTTATTGCATAAAGGCTTTAACAGTGTATAAATGCAAAATAAAATTTGTATTTCTCAATTTCAAACAATTCACTAATTACAAACTGATATAAAAACATTTCAAAAAATTGCAAAATGATATGAAAACTTTTTTAGAAAATTATAGATCAATATTTTTGTATTAAAAATTCATTTAAAAATCATTTAAAATTTCTAGAAAATTCCTAAAAATCATAATAAATATTTTTTAGGCTGAAAATGACATTAATAATTAATTTACACTAATTTTATAATTTTTGAAAAACAGGGGCTTACACCCGGCTCGTCCGAACCCGAACCCAAGCTCCATGTTGCCCCCTCGTGACTACCCAAACACTCCACTGATAATTCTCATTTTTCCCTACTCAAAAATATCTCTCTTACATATAAATATCTCTTTTGCTCTCTCTTTTATATATGTATATATATATACATATATAATATGATATATATAAATATCCTCACATCACTCTCTCTCTCTCCCATTATCACTTAACCCATTCCCCCCTTCCTGTACGAACAGCCCCCCCAATCTCTATCTCACTTTCTTTCTCTCTAAATATCTTTTAAATCTCTCTCTTTCTCCCTTTATATATTAATATACTCACACACACAATAACTCTATCCCTCTCTCTCTTTATTAACACACAAGCACACCACCCCTCCAAGCTTTGGCCGACCACCACGAGCCCAGCTCCCTGGCTGGCTGTGCCACCACGAGCAGCAGCTGAGCACCACCATCATCATCTTCCTTCTCCTCCTTCTTCATCTTCTTCTTCTCCCTCCTTCTTCTTTACATTCATCACCACTACCATTACCATTCATCACCACCTCCACCAGTCCACGCCCCCCCGTCGTGCACCACCACGTGGCCGGCACGCCCCTACAGCGAGGCAGCAGCCGCAGCAGCAGCAGCGCACTGTGCTTACGCGCGCGGGCCGCCGTAGCGCGCCGCCGCGCCGACGCACAGCGCTGCCGCCGGCCGTCGCCGCCGTGGCCGACCACCCTTGGTCGGACGCACCCCTAGGCAGGCTCCATGGCCGCTGCTGTCCTCCCCGACGCGTTAAATAGTCGATTCGTGCGTTTGGCACGGGTTTCCGTCGGCGCGCGCTCGGAAACGAAGTCAGAATTCGCGTCTTGGGGCAGCGACTTCACGCACATTTTCTGGGAGATCCGACCGTTGGATCGGCGAACTCCTTGCTCCGTCTCAATCTCGGTATATCCCTCTTCACCTCTATCAAGTTTGAACCGTTAATTTTATCGTTTGATACATCAAAACCGGCCACCAAGTTGACGTTTTAATTTGTACTATTTTTGGACAGTTTTGCGATGCCAACTTCGCGGGTTCGTATCTTCGCCGTATCAGCTCCGTTTTGTGCACTACCAGTTCCGGTGCACAGATGGTATAACCCTCTTCCTGTTCCCTTTAGATTTCATTTTAGTTTGAGCTTGTTAGGTCCGTCGAATTCGAAGCCAAAGTTGGCCGTTCAAATTCTTAGTGTTGCACTTATAAAATTCCATTTTTGAACCTGGGACTCCGGATTCAATTTATGACACCACCAGTAGACTCGTGGCTTCGTTCTGGCCTGTTTTTATATAAAGTTTGTTAGATTTGGAGGACGTGGATCCTGGCACGTATTTCAGTACAAAGTGGGCCCCACAGTCCGGGTCAACGGGACTTTTTGAGGCCGGTTCATCGGAATCCAATTCCGGATATACTGTTGAGTTCATATCGTCATTCTGGACTCGTTGACATATAATTTGCTGAGTTTTGAGGACATTGGCTCCGATACGCTTTTCCGTGCAAATCAGAATTTCAATGTCCTGGTTAACGGACCAATTTGAGATCGGGTCAACGGAATCCAATTCTGGATATACCGTTGGGTTCGTATCGTCATTCTGGATTCATGGACATATAATTTGTTAGGTTTGGTAGACTAGTATTCTTGCATATTTTTCGGTGCAAAGCGGATCTGACACGGACACCGTTTTGACCCAAAATTACCTTTTTACCCCTGTATCCAAATTGGACTTATGGATAGGCTATCCTAGCTGATTTGACCATTCTGGACACGTTGGTAATGGTTGTTTCACCATCCGACAACATCTGTAGGTTTTCACCCTATTATTATAATCTTTCTCCTTTTGTGGTATTTTGAGATCCATCAATTCCAGTGATTTTACAACCACTGAAATTGAATGTGTTGACCCTGTAGATGTTATAGAGACTAGCTTTTACCCTGTTGACCTTGGTTGACTAATTTGACTGAACGTCGAAGTAGAGTCAACATTTGACCTAGGTTAGACTAGTTTTGACCTTGGTTGACCACAATTGACTATTTTGACCAAAAGTCAACCGGAAGTCAACCGTAGCCTAAAATTGATTAGAACTTGACCAAAGTTGACCAGTTGATCCAAAGTCAACTATTAGTCAACATTAGTCAAGTTTGACCTAGAGTTGACCAAAGTTGACCAGTTGACCAAAGTCAACTGTAAGTCAACCCTTGACTTAGATTGACCTAGTTTGACTTGCCTTGACCTAGTTTGACTTAGTATGACTTGATTTTACTTCTAAACCCTTATTTTGATACAGTATTTCACCTATAGGTCCTCGAGGCACTGTTTTTGGACTCAGTTGACATATTCTACCAGATCTCAGGCGAGTACATTCTCTGATAATATTTTTGTTTTATGATATCGTCTATGTTTCTTGTATTTAGTGTAGATACCCTTGTTCTCTTGACACATTGTTCACACGGATTAGTATTTCTCTGGATCCCGTCATCAGATGTTATTCCTCGCTTTCCTTGGTATATCTTGTGCAAGTCTTTCTTGTTCCTTGTGTATTGTATAGACACGATTCCTGCGAAGGCTAGCTACCCTCTCGGAGAATCGCATGTCATGATGTGTCATGGTTGGATCCACTATACTAGTCGAGGACGGAGAGTATTAGTGTAGATGTGTGGTCATTATCCACCTTGTTATTCTTGTAGATCTTGTGAGTGTTAATCATACACCCCATGTATGATTAACCAGGCCAGTAGACCTTGTGCAGACCCAAGCCGGCCACATGTTGAAACTAGTACTCACACACTTGGATAGATGATTCTTGATTCTTGTACATGCCATGATCAGTTTTACTTGCCTTGTTCTAGCTCTAGATTTACAGCTTACCTTGCCATGATACTCACATGTACATTTCATGATTTCTTGTATATTCTCTCTATTTACTGCTATATTTTCAATATCGTCTAATTAGAACTGTTATTTGAGATTTGTGCTCGTTCCATCCTGACTGGATATGTTGACAAAATTTTAGGAGTAGTTGTGCCCTCAGTATTAGACTTCATGATGTTGCTAGCTGAGGTGGATCTCACTATTCTTCTATGTGAGTTGCCTGGTAGTTATCCTTAGTTAGTCTTGTTGTTCCTTCTTTATTTTCCTGTATTATGATCCTTGCAGATTCTAGTTGTTCTAGTGATATTGTTATTATTTCTTGTCTTATCTTCCTTAGTTTTCGTGATGTGACATGAGTACATTTCTAGTTATGGATCTTTAGATATTGTAGTTAGTATAGTATACTTGACAGCGCTCTATCGCCGATACTGCGGCGTAGGCTGGGCGTGGCCCACATATTCGTACCCGTATATTCGGGTGCGGGTTGTGACACGTTTTTAGTGGTGGCCCATGCAGGTCAGTCTTTGCAATTAATGCGAAGTCGTGGTAGTACTTGAGCTTATCTGTACTACTGCGAGCCTGCCCTAGGATTAAGGTTGAGTCATGGAATATTTTAGGATTTTGATACTCAGTCACATATTAGGAACTCTTGGTAGATTCTAGGGATGACCCCTGGGAATCTTATTTTGAACTTTTCGAAACTTTTCCCATTCAATTCTGTCCGTCCTGATTTCTGAAACATTTGTCCATATCAAACTTTATTCCTTCTTGGAATAAGTTGTGGATCCCAGAGGGAAAGTATAAGTTGAACTTATATATCTTCTAGGTTGAGACGAGAATATGATTCGCCAGTCTCATATCAGGTTGAGATTGTTTTAGATTATATTCCAATGATTTCCTTTTATCTTAACCTAGATAGTACCTTTGGGACTTCTCCTGAAAACTTTTCCTAAATCCTGTCTCGAAATCTGTTCTGCTAGTTTTCATTACTTTTCCTTGATTCGTCGTTGAATTTTGAATCTTGATGTTCGTTCGTTGTTGACTTTAACTTTGTATCTAAGATCAGTTTTTATGAATTGAGTTAAGATATTCTGATAAGCATATTCGCTGAGAACGATAAATGTCTACTTTATTTATGGAGTTTAGAATTTATTGCAGTCATACTAGCTAGCACGACAGGGACGTGGAGCCTGATGTTGGTTATACTATCCTAGTTATGAAATTTGGATTTTCTTGCAGCCATACTGGTTGGCGTGGTAAGAATTCCAGATGACATGATTTAGGGTGTATACCTTAGTTATGGACTCCATCGTTCATTGCAGCTATGCTTACTGGCGTGGCAAAAATTCTAGCAACATAATTTTAGGAAGACGTGTATGGTTATCAGACTGTATCTTAAATCGGATCACTTTGTTATGACCAGATGAGCAAGAACAAATTCTTATCATTATTCTTCCCCGTCTTGGTTAACTCTGTCTATCTACAGCCTAATTAGGATTTTTTCGACAGTATTGTTTTGTGCTCCATCTTTCGTATGATTTGACTAACTCTTCTTCGCTAGCCTCGGGTAATTCTTCTTGTCCTTCCCGGTAATTGTTGAAAGTGCCTCATGGGTTGATTCAGGAAAGGTTCGAAAAATATATTTATCCTTGTATTACGGAATCGGAAGTTTGCATCCAGAGAAATACTGGCGAGGCATGACTTCGGATAACGGCATCATGGTTAAATACGTTCTCGAATTCTACTTGGACCACTGCCTAAGCATTTTGACTAACATCTTCTCCTTTATTTTGCAAAAATTATTTGGAAATATTCCACGGATTTAGCCAAGTTAAGTTTAGGAACCTATATTATCTGGCGTGGCAGCTGTGCACTGCAGCTATCCGTTGTATTATGGAACGAGGAAGTTAATCGCAGCCAGATGCACACTAGCGCGATAGTAACTTCATGTGACATAATTACGGAGGTATATCGTTCTTGAGCTTTACTTCGACTACGTCCTATGTATTTCGTTTGGCCTCGTACTATTCTTAGAAATATTTCGATAATCTTTCCTGTCTTGCTTGATCCTTACCTTGTCTGAATATTAATATGGATTGCTAGACCCAGTCTTAGGCCCCTGTTACCTTCTATTTTGATGATTGGATAGCCAAACCTAGTTAACAGATTTGTTTTCCATAAATAAATTCACTTTATTTATTGTGTTTCTGGGAAAATACAACTGTAGGAATCCGATCTAGAAGACGATCGCTTTATCCCTTAGACGATGTGAAAAAGAAAAGCTCTCAAGAATTCGACAGCAATTTAGATAGCTATGTATCTGTACAATAAATGAGAAAAGAACTCTATTTATAGAGTCAAAAATAACTAAAAAGATAACTGTCTTCACAACCTGTGCATAGTTGAAAATCACGCAGGATTTAACATACGCAAGGTTATGGGCAGTTACTGGACGTGGCCTGTAACTGTTGGACACATGGCAATCGTGCATAAGTCGTGTGCAAGTTACAGGATACGCAGGTGAGAGATCGGTGGCATGGCTGCCACGTACTCCAATTTGATGAAATCCACGCAGGCTTGTTGAGGACGAAATCCATGCAGACTTTGGTGCAGAAAGCTTCAGAATCCACGCAGACTTGGGGCAGAAAGCTTCAGAATCCACGCAGACTTGGAGCAGAAAGCTTCAGAATCCACGCAGACTTAGTGCAAAAAGCTTCAAAATACACGCAAGCTTGAGAAAGGAACATAGAAGTTCAAAATACACGCAGACTTGAGTCAGAACGGCCAGCTGTCTTGATTCGACGTGCCTCGACTGACACAAAATCTCTGACATTGATTGCCTTTTGTCAGTCGTATTAAATGACAATAAGCTCTTTTGGTACGCCAACTTGATGAAGGCTGAGTCTTGTTGAAGAAGATTTCGAAAGTCACGCAATAGTCGGCTGTGATCTCTCGAGTTCCGTGTATACGTGGCATACGAGGAGACATTCTTTGACTGTCGTGCTGTCAGTCATAATGGCACTCTGACGAATGATGAGCTGTCTCTGCGTATATTTGAGGAAATAGTCTGGTAGAACCCAGCGTAACTTTTAATCATTGTTTTGATCAACTCAGCGTAACTTTTAGACTTTGTCCTGATCAACTCAGCGTGACTTTTAGACTTTGTCCTGATCAACTCAGCGTGACTTTCATTTTTTAGGCCTAAAAAACCCCCTTCAAAGTTTTCGAAAAAATGATAAATTATTTCGAAATACTTTGAAATCGAGATGATAAAATGAATTTAGTCACGCTGAGATGACTTTAAAGAGAAATTTACTCCGAAATGATTTGGATTGTTGGGATTCTGTGCAGTTAGGATCCCGTGCAAAGCTCCTGAATCGAGGCAAATAATGATATTGCCGTTTGGAATTCTTCATGAGCCTATAAATAAGCCATAAATCACTTCTTTCTTTCTTTACTTGCTTTAGAGAGAGAAAAATCCACAGAAGAGAAACTTCATCTTCCCCGACTTCTTCTTTCCCTTCTCAGCAGCAATGGCTCCTAAGAAAACCGACGCTCAGGCCAAGGGGAAAGCTCCTGCGACTTTTTCGCGTGCCACCACCGACAGACTTCTTCGACGCGAAGTCACGCATCCTCCTATGCAGCGTAAGTGATGGATGGGGATACGAACTGTTGAAGATGACTTGATGAAGATGACTTTGATGAAGATGAACTCCACATAGAAATCTTAGGATCTTAAGACAAATAATGAACTTCAGAAATATATCCCCCCTTCTTAGGGCACAGGATATTAATAAAGTATGCCCCCTCTTTAGGGTCGGCCATACTTCACATCTTCGTATTTACGAAGCTCTGTGTTTCACGCAAATGAGCATGGCTCTCATGACTCTGCGTGATTTTTCATGTATTGGCAGGGATGTCAATGTTTGAATTATTCACGCAGCTTTCATGACTCTGCGTGATTTTTTACATGTTGGCAGAAATGTCCATGTTGTATTATTCACGCAGCTTTCATGACTCTGCGTGATTTTTCACATGTTGGCAGAGATGTCAATGTTGAATTATTCACGCAGCTTCTGAGAGTCATCCTCTGGATAGATTAATCTTGATCTGTCAGCGTATATTTTGTCATTTTTACTTCAATGTGATTCTGGCAATGATGTGTGACTTTTCATTCTAATCTGTCTAGACTTTGCGTGAATTAATCACATGCGTGAATAAATCATTCAGCGTGTCTTGATAGTATATCTGTCTGAAGTCTACGTGACTTATGAAATTTCCTTCGAGCACTGCTATACACGCATAAGGCTCGTAGACATAGATTTTACTGAAACACATCTGACCTTGTCTTCTTTTATTTTCTGTAGTGAACATCCGAAGTGAAGAGGCAGATTATGAAGGGCACCTGAGTTTTTCATTTAAACATGAGTTATCTCATGTGCAATTTCCTCAGTTTGACCTTCCAGAAGCCAGACTGTCGTTGTTGACAAATCAAGACCATACAACTCTACTCTGTCTGATGAATGGTCAACCCTTTCAGAGTCTTGATTTAGTGTCCCACAAGAAACCAGCATTTCTGTTCCGGGATGCCATAGCACAGAAGTCACAACCAAAGGGCATCAGAGAGAAAGTCTGCTTCTATTTCGAAGGTGATGCAAGACAGCCCATGTACTGACCGAAGGTTTCTAGGGGCTTATCTATCATGAGATTCATGCATGCCAGTTATCCCAGAAAGATGTCCTGGCACTTAACAGAATATCAGCAGGCAAAAGCGAGCCATATCATTTATAGGAAGGAGGGATTCTTCAGTTCCCCAGAGAATCATGTATCCGTGTTTTGAGATTTGAAGCCGGGATGTGTACCACCCGAAGACTCATCAATATTGATGCCATTCAGGATGCCTGTTTTCATAAATGAATTCATGGCAAACGAGAATGCATTCTACCCCACTGATTCGACGCCGAGGATGAACGGCTTAATGAATCAGGAGAACGTGAGATGGAGGACTTTGGTCCATTGGGCTCTGGAGCAGTTTGAGAGTGAGCTGAAGAAGATAAACCTTTACGACGCGATCGTCAATTCCTCATACGGGTTCAGACCCAACCCCTTTCTGTTCCTGGCTTTGGTTGAGAGGTATAACCACAGGACGGGAACATTTATGACTCCCAAATGAGAGATGGGCTTTGCCCTTCATGAGATGGAATACATCTCGCATCTGCCTTCAGGCACACTACCGTATGAAGAGTATGTGCCTACGACAGAAGAGCTGAACTTTCTGTCGGAGAAGAATCCAGAGATGGTGCACCTGTTTGAAGAGATGATGTGCCATTTTGGCACATGTACTCTGTATTACAAGAGTTCTAAAGATGAAGCTAGCAACCACATCCAGAAGTGGATGTCTTATCTTTTCATGAACCGTGAAAAGGATGAGAAAAAGATAAACGAGAAGAGATGGTACCAAATTAACTTCTTCAAGCCTCTCTCTGAGAGTGAAATCATTTATCTACTAGAGAAGTATGACTGCAAGGATTTCACAATCAATGAAGACTGGTATGAGTTTAAAGCTGGAACCACCTTCAGCTCGTATGTGAGACAGAGTGGCAAGACTCTGTCAAGGAATGGTCATTTAGCCGGATTCCTATCTCTTTGGTTAAGAAGATTCGTCGTTCCTGGCTCCAGCTCTCTGGACAGAATACATAGAGGCGTTATTTTTGCAGCAGTGCGCCTTATGTATGGTTATAAGATAGACTTATTATCAGCGATGACCTGTAGGCTGAACGCAGGTCTTTTGAATTTTGTAACCAATATGCTATCTAATCAGAGGAGGATGGCCGATGAGTTCCCGAGAATAGAGATGCCCTTCACATATCTATATGGTTGGCTTCTTCTCCATCACGACGGTCTGATACCTCCGGGAGTAGGAGGGAGTGGCAGTCTCTTTTTGGAGAAGTACTCCGGAGAGACTTTCTGGAAGGTTCACACTCTTCCAGAATGCAGAAATATTCTGAATCGAGCGTCACATTGGTCCATTCAATGTGTCCCTCCACCACTAGGTTATGAGAGCATGCCCTTGAATATGATAGATGGAGATAAAGGGAACAGGCTAGATGATGTAGCCTTTCAGTGGTTGCAGAGAATCCGGCCCTCTCATCTGGTATACCGTCATAAAGAAATGACGTATCTGGAGCCGTATCTACCGAGCCGATTTGCCAGGCAATTCGGATATGACCAACTTTATGTTGGGAATGCCACTACCTGCCTTTCTGCTCGTGGAGGGCTCATTGACGGAGCTCGGGCCTGGAGATATTTCGCGGCTAGAGATACAAAAGCTGTATTCTCTATGCCTAATCCTTTATCCAGCACGGGGACGAAGATGCTTTACACATATGCTCGCTTCTATGTTTCATCGAGCACCTTCATGCCGAGTTTCCATCCGAAGACTTTTGTTGCGGAAGATAACCCAGCCCCCTCAAAGAGGTCGAAGAAGAAGATTGTTACTCAACGATTTTCTCCGAAACCTGAAGATGAGACAGCGGAGGTTGAGCCCCTATATGACTTATTTCAGGAGAGAAATTTTTCTGATGAAGTTCTTCCTCCCATATTTGTATCCCTTTCTAAGAGGAAGCGAAGCGATGAATCTGAGACAGTCTCCAAAAAGAGTACTAAGTCTCAGACATCTAAGAAGAAGAAGAAAGGGGTCTCAGTAACTGCCACTTCATCTTTAGGTGGCATCTCAGTTGACGAAGATGACGCCGCCGATAAAGACAAAGATACAGATGAAGACGACGCTCCTTTGATAACAAGGAGGTCGAGAGGCAGGTATGTCAAGAAGACCGTCGGCAAAATGAAGGACAATGAACTCCTGGAAACGATTATGAGTGGAGGAGTCTTGCCAGAGATCAATGAAGCGGCTTCCACTGAGAAAACGAAATCTGATTATGTTCATCTTCCAGCAACTTCCGCTGAACAGACTGAGGTAGAGTCCACTCGAGCTCAGGAAACGACTGCTCCGACAACAAGTGGAGTAGCTACTGAACCCTCAGAGATGAGGATGATCCCTTTTGAACATGGGACTGAGGGCGTCATCCAGGCATTGGATGACCAGATTGAATATTCTGAAGAAGAACCAGCCCCGGCAGAAGTTATGGAACAACCGAAAGTTCCAAAAACTCAGGTTGAAGAAAACATTTCTTTGGCCAGAGGCGATGAAGACGTGTCAACGTCCGAGCTACCAGCTGCTGATGACTTGTTGAAGAATGTTTGTAAAGACATCATTCTTCGAACTGATATTCCAGAAAAGACTGAACCGGCAGTCGATACTGAGCTTGCTATCATTACTGTTCCTGAGATTCATCCATCTCAAGGAATAGATGAAGATGTGAACATCATGGACTCCGGATCAGAGATTCATCCTGAAGCTGGGGATGAAAAAGAGTCTGAAGAAGAAGAAGAAGCTGAAGAAGGAGATGATTGGCATGCTGGCACTTCTACTCATTATGACGAAGATAAAGTCAGAGGGAACAAAATGGAACTCAGCTCCGAACCTGCTCAATCTCCGGACAACGCTCTAGCACCCAGTAATTCTAGAGCTGGAAGCAGCCACATGAAGCAGGTGTCGGACACCATCATGGACCGGCTACGAGAAGACGCAAGACTCCCTCACCACATAGAATATGAACCTCAGCCTGGTATGATTTTATTTCAGATTCTGTTTTTACTGTTTCTTTTTCTTTAGATGCTGATTATTTTTTCTTCGACTAATAGGAACTGCTGCAGCAATGAGTTCGACTCATGCTCCACTTATCCAGGCTGATGCTGATGAAGGGAGTTCGCACTTGCCAACTTCTCCAGTGGCACATACTTCCGTTCCCAGGATAGAGAACGTTCAAGCTTCTTCTTCAATGATGACAGCGACTCCTGGGTTTGAGACTGGACTAGCAAGAACTCTGGAAATGTATTCAGAGATCATTTACTCATATCTAGATACATACTCCAGACGTTTCTTGAAGGATGAAGCTATGCCCTTCTCCGAGCTTCGAACTATGATCAATTTCCCGCTCATGGCGTTGCGATATGCTGGTTGCGAATCTCAATGCATCTTCTTCGAACATCTCCTGGATGAGTTGGAAATAACTATCCGAAAATACTGGAAGACTAAGAAGGAAGACATTCATTCTTTAACGGTGGCTGAGATCAGTCAACTAGAGCATGAAGTCCAGTCCCAGCATGCTGCATTAGAAGCATTTCTTGCCTCTTCTTCTGAGAAATTAGTAGAAAAGGGTGAAGAAATATTAGCTACTCGTCAGAGAGTAGAGCTTCTGGAGAAAGATAAAGCATCCAAAGCTGAAGAGCTGAAGAAATTAAAAGAGGAGTTGGCTCATCTTCAAGAGCGAATTGCTGTCATAGAAACAGAGCAAGCTGAGGTCATTGCTGCTTATATTTTTGAAGCCGAACGCTGTAAAACTCTTCAAAAGGAGCGAGAGCAGATGCAGACAGAGCAAATTGAAGAAGTTAATCGTCCCCAATCTGCTATTATCATTTTTGATGAACAAAATGTCGCTGTTGAAGCAGCAGAAAAAGTTCGAAAAGCTCATAAAGAGAAAATGAGTATTGTACTTGATCGTATTAAGGAGCTAATAACTCCTAATAAATAGATCTTGTAATCAACATTTTGATTTTGAATAAAGACGAATGAGAACCTTTGATCTGATTTTTGACTTTGTTGTTTTGATAATGATATATTTATAGAAAATATGTTCAGAGGTAAATAATACATGACACTTTTCAATAGAATAGAATATACAAATGAACTTTGCAATTCTATCAGATGATATTAAACCAGAGATAATCTTAGTTTAATACTGATTAGAAAAAATAAAATTCAGACATAAAAAATATCTTTGAACTCAATTTGTCATGATCTTTGGACTCGAGAATCAAAAGACTAGATGTCATTTTCATAAATATGATACTGACATGGATGATGAACGATGATGAATTGTAAATATATGTAGGATGAACAGGAAAATCGACAAATGATGGAATGAACGGATGAACCGTCAAATATGAATGATAATGAACGGATGAACCGTCAGATGATGATGAATGAACGGGTTAACCGTCGGATTATAATGAACGGGCGAACCGTCGGATGAATGAGATAAATGAACGGATGAACCGTCAGGCATTAATGAACGGGCGAACCGTCGGATGAATGTGTCTCTTCATTATTTGAGGAACTTCTGCCTATAAATATAGCAGAAATCTGACAAGAATGAACACTTTTACTCTTCAACATAAAAATGTCGTCTGAAGAAGCATCCAAGAAGGCTGAAATCGCCCCGAAAGCTCAGAAGGGTACTGAAGAACGCCCTGCCGATCCAGTTCAGCCAAAGGAGGCGGAAGCAGGCGAAGGTTCGTCTGCACCCAAGCCACCACGAGACATTCTGGACTTTCTGCTTGATCCAGGAAGGACTAAAAAGAGGAAGCCATGAGGATGGCTGTTTGCAAATTCCTCGTGGGTTCCAGCAAAGAAGTTCTCAGCTCTTTTGATGATCGCATTTTTGAGAAGGACGGCAGCGGTCCACGTCCAAATATAAAGAAGGATGATAGTGACCTTCTTTAATATCATGTACTATCATATGATGAAATAACATTTGAATTTTATTCATGAACTTTGAACTTTGTCTGATGATTTACAAGTATTTATATTTATACATAATACTTTTTAAGGAATTTGCCATTAATAGGCATCATAGCAATTCGACCATCCAGTTCTGAGAGTTGATAAGCTCTATTTGAGAAAACTCTGCTCACAACATAGGGACCTTCCCACTTTGTGTCGAATTTGCCTTTGCTCATATGAGTCATAGTCATAGGACGTCTGACTGTTAGAACAAGTTCTCCTTTTTGATATGCTCGAACTCTAACTTTTTTATTAAAAGCTCTTGAGATTCTAGCTTGATAGAATTCAATATTCTGTTGAGCAGATAATCGCTTTTCATCCAGAGCTTCTAATTCCTGAAGTCGAAGACGATCATTATTCTCAGCGGTAAGTTCATTAGCGATTGCTATCTTTAAAGAAGGAATTTGAATCTCTAATGGAAGAACAGCTTCGCATCCGTACACCAGAGAGAAAGGTGTACATTTAGTAGCATTATGAACTGTAGTACGGTAAGCCCACAAATATTCACCAAGTTTCTCACTCCAATTACGTTTGTTAGTAGAGACAAACTTCTTTAAGAGTTTGATGATGGTTTTGTTGAAATCTTCTGCTAATCCGTTAGCTGTCGGATTATATACGGTAGAAGCCATATTGTTGATCCGATGATCGTCGCAGAATCGAGTAAACTTCTGGCTGACGAACTGTGGTCCATTATCATGAATAATGCGTCGAGGAACACCAAATCTGTAGATGACATGGTGCTTGATAAAGTTGATGACATTAGAAGTTTTGACTTCAGATAACGGAATGGCTTCGGCCCATTTGGAGAAATAATCGGTTATTGCGAGAATAAACCGATAACCTTTTGATGACGGCGGATTGATCGGACCGATAATGTCCATGTCCCAAGCTTCGAAGGGCCATGATGCTGCCGTTGGATGTAGAAATTCTGAAGGTTGATGAATAAAATCTGTATGGATTTGACAAGCTTTACACTTCCTTGCATATTCGATGGCATCTGATACCATAGTGGGCCAATAATAACCCATACGTCGAATACGGTCTTGAAGTTTTGGTCCAGGCTGATGTGCTCCGCAAATTCCATCATGTGCTTCGCGAATAATTTGTTGAGCCTCATCACCGACAATACATCGAAGAAGTAAACCATCATAAGATCGACGATATAAGATTTTTGTAGTATGATTGTAATAGAATCTGAGTGATCGTCGTCTGATAGATGCTGCCTCACTCGGATTATCTGGAAGAATATCATACAATACGAAGTCTAAGAAAGGAAGTCTCCAATCTTTATTCGTATTCTGAGTCTCAGCTGAATTACTGAAGATGAATTCCATGCTAGAATCAGATGAAGATGATAATGATTTACGACTTAATCCAAATCCTCTTGTTGCATTGACATCATGAGATATTGATTCTTCAATGTCAACTGGAAGTCCTAAAGTTAGATTGTTTTCGAGATGAAATAATTCTTGATTGTAAACAACAATTATTTGTTGACGCCTAATTAGAATAGCTAACACCGCCGCAAGATTAGCAAGAGCATCAGCTTCTGTGTTACATGCTCGCCTAACATGCTCAATGAAGAACCCTTCAAATGAAGAAGCCATAGATATAGCCGATCTATGATAAGGAACCAGATCTTGATGGCAAACTTCATAAGTGCCCCTTATCTGATTGACAATGAGTTTAGAGTCTCCATACGCTTCCAAATGTTAAATATTCAGATGTTTAGCGAGTTGAAGACCGATAAGCAGTGCATTGTACTCAGCAACGTTATTTGAACATGGCTGATCGAGAGAATAAGCTCTTTGGATAGCAAGACCTTCTGGCGATACAAGAACAATTCCAACTCCAGCGACAATGTCACCATTAGGACCTATTCTTGAAGCTCCGTCAAAGAATAGACGCCAAGTAGAATCTTCTTCATCAATTTGATTTGAGTCTAGGACTTCATCTGGAATTTCATCGTAGAGTTTTAAATTCTCTGGAATTGAATGAGCAGCCAGAAAATCAGCTAAAGCTTGTCCTTTGACTGATTTTTGAGGGATATAATGCATGTCATACTGAGTAAGTAAAATTCCCCAGTTAGCCAATCGAGAATTTAAAACACTGGGTTTCTTCATCATGACCCGTATAGGATTGATCCTGGAGATGACATGAATAGTCTGGCCAATGATATAATGTCGTGTCTTTTGAATAGCGAACATCAAGGCTAGATATTCTTTTTCGACCGGTGAATATCGAGGTTCAGCTCCGGTCATAATACGACTGAGATAGTAAATGGCTTGTTCATGACCATTTTTATTCTTTTGAGCAAGCAATGCACCCAATGAATGACTCATTGCTCAGGTATATAGGAGGAACGGTATTCCTGAGACAGGAGGTACCAATACTGGAGGGCTCATCAGATATTGTTTTATATTATCGAATGCTTTCTGACATTCATCATTCCAGACAAAAGAAACACCTTTCTTCATAAGTTTATTGAATGGTCTACAGCGTCCTGAATGATTAGAGATAAATCTCCTGATATAAGCGATCCTTCCTTGAAATCCTCGTAGCTCTTTTAAGGTGCGTGGAGGACGCATCTCTTGGATGGCTTTGATCTTTTCGGGATCTACGTGTATACCTTTCGAGGTAATGACGAAGCCAAAAAATTTGCCACTAGAGACGCCTAAGAAGGACTTAGTAGGGTTCATCTTTAATTGATGCTTACGCATTAGATCAAAAATAGTCTTCAAATCTTGGATGTGATCCTCTTTTTGTCGACTTTTGACTGCAATATCATCAACGTAGCATTCGACTATTTTCCGTAAATGTTCACGGAATATAGTGCTCATGGCTCGTTGACAAGTTGCTCCTGCATTCTTGAGACCGAATGGCATAACTGTATAACAGTATGTACTGATCGGCGTTCTGAAAGAAGTGTGTTTCTCGTCATCTGGAAACATTTTAATCTGATTGTACCTAGAATACCCGTCCATGAATGACATCCGTTCAAACCCACAGGTATTATCGATCATAACATCAGTAATTGGTAGAGGGAATTCGTCTTTAGGACATGCCGCATTGAGATCACGAAAGTCTATGCATACTCTGATCTTGCCAGTCTTTTTAAGGACAGGAACTATATTAGCCACCCAATCGGGATGTTGTTCCTCTCTAATAAACCCAGAAGCCATGAGTTTATTGACTTCAGCTTCGATTGCATCCATAATGTCTGGACGAAATCGTCGCTGTTGTTGCTTGACCGGTTTAGCATTTGGCATGATGTTGAGTTTGTGAGTTGCTATCTGTGGATCAAGTCCTGGCATATCTTCATAACTCCAAGCGAAGACATCGATGTATTCACGAATAAGTTTAATCATGTCTTGCTTATCGGTTTCTGAAAGACTTTCACTGATGAATATTGGTTTAGGGGATCCCTCTTCACCAACATCTATTTGAACAAGTTTGTCTTCAGTCGGAGGTTCTTTTTGCTCGAATCGGAATTCCCATTGATTATCTAACCTTTGGGCCCATTGTTCTGATTCAGGTGAGATTTCAAACTCGTCTTCGTTTTCATCATTTTCTTCAGAACTGTCAATGGAGACCATGTTGGAAGACAGAATATTGTAGTGAAAGTCACCAATACTTATATCAGAATCCCAAGAGGTGGTACTAGAAGAATCAGATCTCTTATCTTCGTCAGATTCGGGATCTTCATAGACAGTATTGATAAAAGGAGTAGGAGCAATATAACCTAATCCGCATTTTGTCCTCCCATATTTCAGAGGAGGAATCCGAACAGGCATTCTTCTTCCTCTTCCATTACTAAGGCCAGTTCTGAAGTCATAGCCCATATTTTTGATAATGTCTTTAGATTGCTGACTATAACGACGTAGTTGTAATCTTCCAGTATCATCGTTTTTGTCATCATCTTCTAAATCAGAAGGATTTTGGGGCCCTTTGTAGAAGAAAATTGGAATGTCTCCTGGCTTTCTACTAGGAACCAGAAAGTATGAAGTTTGTACTGATTCTAGGGATACGTCTGTATGAAAAGTCTGTACAACTCCTATGGTTATTGTTCTCAAGTCATCTAACAAATACAAATAACTATGAACATGATTACACACATCAATATACTGCAAAGATGGAGACTTTTCATTAAATTTAAAAGCAGTAGTATTTACATTGGGAGAAGGCTGAGCCTTAGAAATTTTAGCCAAATCAATGACTAAAGGGGGAGAAGAAGAATGAGAGGAAGTTTTGTTTCGATTAAGATCGAGAACAAATGGCTCAGAAGAGGTGAGCTCTCTTGAAGCCTGAGATGGAAGAGTAGTCCGCCCTCCAACAGGGATTACCAGAGTATCCTGTTTTATATGTACAGATACAGGAACTGTAGTACGCCCACTGATAGGAATGATCAGTGTATCTTGAGTAGACGACTGAGGTAATGGAGAGATCCATCCGCTCACTGGAATAATGAAAGAACCTTCTCCAGAGGGTTTAGGAGATTGTTGCTGAGTAGTTCGACCTTTAACAGGAATTATCAAGGTCTCACTTTGCGGATCCTCTTTCTCCATAGCTTGTATCACCCTTGTATACTCTTCTTTGTACATCCGGGAATCATTGAAATAAGCTTCAACCCCATGGAAAGGATTTATATCAGCAACTTCCTTTTGTACTCTTCCATTGCTGTTAATGTATTTAAAACACTGATGAAGAGTAGAAGGCACCACATTATTTTCATGAAGAAAGGGCCTCCCCAGAAGAAGATTATAAGATCCCACAATCTCGATCACATAGAAAGTGACTTTGGATCTGAAATCGCCTATCTGAAGTTTCAGATGAATCTTTCCCAAAGGCTCGCTTCGACTTTGATTGAATCCCAGGATAGTAGTAACCGTCTTGAAAAGCTTGTGAAGAGGGATTTTTAGTTCATCCAGCAAACTCTTTGGCATTATACTTATAGCAGACCCTGGATCAATGAGGATACGATCTATCTTCATTGTATCGATATAACCGGTGTAGTAGAGAGGCCGATCATGTCGATTATCCTCCAGTAGCATGTCGTCTTGTATAAAGGTGATATTTGGGATAATCTCCAATACACTGTTGTAATGTAAGCAAGTGGCAGGTTCTTCATCTGGCTTCTTTAATTGTGCAAGACAAGAGTCAGCCTGAAGAAGTGCCTCTCTTAACGTCTTCCGAGTCTCTTTAGAAAGACGTAGAAGTTCAAAGAGAGACATTCTAGCTGGAGTATTAGCCAGTTGAGCTAGAATGTCGAAGTTATAAGGTTTCTGAAGCCCAAGAGGAGGGGACTTCTTGATTGGCTTATCAAATCGAGCCTGTTGTTTGTCTTTCTCAAGAGCTGTGGGCTTGGAAGGAGTAGGTTCAACCGGTGCAGTTGAAGGAACAGGTGCAGTGGATGATTCTTCTTCAAGAGGAATATTAGGAGCATCTTTGTCAGCAGGAGGGATATCAGGAGTATCCTCAGGACTTTTGGAATAATCCTTTAGATAAGGTTTCCCTGTTCTAGTAACACCAGCAAGTGCTTCTGATTTATCTTTTGATTTTGTGTCGGGAGTAGATCCGAAAGAAGTCATATGACATGACTTAGTTTTCCCGGCCTTCTTAGATTTTCGGGAAGTAGTCTTTTGAAGAGGAGAAGATTCAAAATCTGCTACCAGATCAGGATGAATCCATATGATTTCTCCTGTTTCCATAGTGATTGGTACTAATCCTTCAGATTGTGGAGAAGGAATATTCATTATTTCAAGAGTTGCCTTGGGAATAGGAACAATCCCGCTTTCAAGGAGTTGAGGAGGAAAATCTCTGAATTGCATAGAGACGACGTTGGAGGTGACGGTCTTCTCTTTCGGAGTAAGAGTGATGGCTCCAGATTTAATCATTTCCTGGATCTTTCCTTTCAGTACATAACATGTACGAACTGTGTGACCCAATATTCTATGGTACGGACAGTATTTAGGATGATCTGTCTTACCAGCTTCATCAGGTTTTTTGATTTCAGGTAATTGTATTTTATTACCTTTCATCAGACATTCAAAGATACCAAGGACATCATCGTCATCAAAAGAGTATTCTTCTTTGGGGCGAGGTGCTCTTGGTTGTTGAGTCGTAGAGGCAGGAGGAGTTTGAACAGTCGATGCATCTTTACTCTGAAGATTAACTTCAAGGGTTTCTTTTCCCTTGCGAGTATTGGATTTAGCATTATTGTTAATACTTTAACCTGTTTCTTTGGGAGTCATCTGTACTCCTAAATCTTTGAAAGTTTCAGCATTAATTTCTGCGGCCTTGGCACTAACTATGAAGGAAGGCCAATCTTGAAATTGAGTAGATCATGTCCACATGCTGATGATTGGCAACAAATTTGATTTGCATGTGTCGATGGTGACAGCATTAGGAGTTCCAAGAGGCATCTTCAGAGCTTCTCTTCGAAACCGTTCAATAAATTCCTCTGTAGTTTCATTATTTTTCTGTTTGATTCTTATAAGAGCAGACATAGTCATGTTATTGAGCCCTTCATAGAACCGTTCAAGAAACATTTGTTTGAAACCGGCAAATGAGGTAATACACCCATCAGGGAGACTTCTATACCATTCATAAGCCGTTCCTTTGAGACATCCGACGAACACCCGAGTAAGGAGGGCGTCACTTGGTTGTAGCTAGTCAGTCATCACTTCAAAATGATTAATAAATTGACTCGGAGAAGTAGTTCCATCATAGAATGAGATAGTAGGAGGCTTGTATTTAGGAGGATACGATACTTGCTTCCATTCTATTGGATAAGGTTGCTTGATGCCCAACCTTTGTAAACCATCCTTCTGTTTGAATGCCTCAAATTGAGTTCGGAGATTCCTCAATTCTTCAGTAACAACTCCGGAGGATTGTGGAGTTGTAGCTTGTAGAGAATAGTTGGGAGGAGGAACATCATTATAAGTACTACCCCCAGCTCCCGAGTGACTAGGAACTGGTTGAGCTTGCCCAGGAGTATAGGATTGTACTGCAAGAGGAACATGTACTGGACTTACACCAGTGTCAATTGGTATGGCATCTGGTACAGTCTGTCGATTTTGCAACTGGGTTGCCATAAGTTCATACATCGACTTCATAGTGTCAGCCATAGACTTCATTTGCTGTTCCAAAGAAGCAATTCTTTGTTCTTGAGGAGTCAAGGAAGAAGAATGTTCATCAGTATTCCCATCGACCATATAAGTCGTGACTGTACGAGGGATTGTTGATGAATTAGTGGATGTTGTATGTTCTGAATCATTGCTTTGTGTATCAAAGTCATTTATAGGAGAACTACCCCCAGTAGGCAGAGGTGGGAAGTTAGATTCTCCAAGGAATTCAGAATAGTCTTCAGAAACAGAAGTTCTTTGACTAGAAGCCAGGACTCTTGCTCTGGTGCCTCTGTATACTCCATCTGGACTATCAGTTCTACCCCCAGTATCCCGAGAGGTCATATTAACAGAAGCAAACAAGGTTCATCTTCATCAGGCATAGGTTCACACTGAATCCGGTTAAAAACATATTGTCGTTTATTTTGACATCTGTATTGCATCATGACTCTTAGCTGGAAGTCACATGCAGCATCAGCATGGTCATGATCTATTGATTGACATCTGCATTGAATTATGACTTTTGGCTGGAATTCATATTCAGCATGGTCATGATCCATTGACACAGAATTATTCCTTTTCTTCTGTTGAAGATGTTCTCGTAAATCTGTCTGTGAAGATTGGGGTACATCAGAGAACATTCTTTGTGTATTTTTAGGAATATATTTTCGGTTCTTGGGTCTTGATAGCTCTTGTTTATATAGCGAGTGATTAATCTGAGCCACATAATTTCTAGCATACTCTGCATCTGGATCTCTTGCTTTTGTTCCCGTTTGGTATGGTTTTTTGACACCAGAAGTGTTTCCTAAACGGGTTTGATTAAGTTTTGTTCTTAGATCAGTTGGAGGTAAAACATTGGTTTTTGATACTTGGAGTTTTCCTTCCATTGATCTGGATATTTGCAGAGAAGGAAGAGTTGAACCACCCCCTTGATTAGGAGTTGGTAACAGACCCTCTTTTATAGACAAATTCTGTGCCCAATTCGAAGAAGTCGTAGAAGAAGACATTAAGAAATGTTTCTTCTTAGACTTATTCAAGTTTTGAGACATAGAATGTCCAGAAGGAAGAGTAGTCAAAAGACCATCTCCTTTTCTTTGACTAACAAAACTGTCAGTCAAAGTTGTTCCTGAAGTAAACACTACAGGAGCAGAAGAAACAACTAAAGAGTTGTTTCTTTTCGAAGGGACTTTGTGTGCCATTTGTGAAGGAGCTTTAGCAAGACCACCCCCAGTTCTAGTAGAAGTTGGCAAGGAAGAAGAGATAGCTAAAGAGCTATTCTTCTTAGATGATGTATACGGAATACACGCTGAAACAGGCTTAGTTAAAGAACCAGTGCTGTTAGCGTGACTTTTGAATTTAGAAATACACGCTGGAACAGATTTGGCTAAGGAGCAAGTGCTGTCAGCGTGACTTTTGACTGCTGTCGTCTTCGAGCACACAAGAGTATGCGTGCTTGTAGTAGAGTTCTTGCCAGTGTTAGGAGTAGACACTGTGGCAGAAACTTCACCATTGGTTGCCAACAGATTCTTAGGAACGTAGATAGATCGTCCCTTCGACTTGGCAGTGGTAATGGAGGCTGAAGTGGGCTTGCCACTCTTAGCCCGCTGCATTTCTTCGTAGGCGAGTTGATCGAATTGGATCGATATCACCTTCTTCGTCGAGCCAACTGACGAAGTGTCGCATTGAGTTGTTGCCATCTCAGAAGAAGAGATCGTTTTCCCCAGCAGAGTCGCCAATTTGTTTTCCATAATAAATTCACTTTATTATTGTGTTTCTGGGAAAATACAACTGTAGGAATCCGATCTAGAAGACGATCGCTTTATTCCTTAGACGATGCAAAGAAGAAAAGCTCTCAAGAATTCGACAGCAATTTAAATAGCTATGTATCTGTACAATGAATGAGAAAAGAACTCTATTTATAGAGTCAAAAATAACTGAAAAGATAACTGTCTTCACAACCTGTGTATAGTTGAAAATCACGCAGGATTTAACATACGCAAGGTTATGGGCAGTTACTGGACGTGGGCTGTAACTGTTGGACACATGGCAATCGTGCATGAGTCGTGTGCAAGTTACAGGACACGCAGGTAAGAGATCGGTGGCATGGCTGCCACGTACTCCATTTGATGAAATCCACGCAGGCTTGTTGAGGACGAAATCCACACAGACTTTGGTGCAGAAAGGCTTCAGAATCACGCAGACTTGGGACAGAAA
Source organism: Iris pallida (assembly GCA_029216955.1). Taxonomy (NCBI): domain Eukaryota; kingdom Viridiplantae; phylum Streptophyta; class Magnoliopsida; order Asparagales; family Iridaceae; genus Iris; species Iris pallida. Next base: position 27,437 of record JANAVB010029747.1, read on the forward strand.
GCTTCAGAATCCACGCAGACTTGGAGCAGAAAGCTTCAGAATCCACGCAGACTTAGTACAAAAAGCTTCAAATATACGCAAGCTTGAGAAAGGAACATAGAAGTTCAAATACACGCAGACTTGAGTCAGAACGGCCAGCTGTCTTGATTCGACGTGCCTTGACTGACACAAAATCTCTGACATTGATTGCCTTTTGTCAGTCGTATTAAATGACAATAAGCTCTTTTGGTACGCCAACTTGATGAAGGTTGAGGTCTTGTTGAAGAAGATTTTGAAAGTCACGCAATAGTTGGCTGTGATCTCTCGAGTTCCGTGCATACGTGGCATACGAGGAGACATTCTTTGACTGTCGTGCTGTCAGTTATAATGGCACTCTGACAAATGATGAGCTGTCTCTGCGTATATTTGAGAAAATAGTCTGGTAGAACCCAGCGTAACTTTTAATCATTGTTTTGATCAACTCAGCGTGACTTTTAGACTTTGTCCTGATCAACTCAGCGTGACTTTTAGACTTTGTCCTGATCAACTCAGCGTGACTTTTATTTTTGAGGCCTACAAGATTCTGTGGTGTAACTATAATATGTTATTATGTGTGATTGTGATGAGTATATTTCCTAGGGATTTATTGGGTTAAGCTTATAGGACAGATACGAGTGACTGATTATAGTGGACTTAGAAAACCATTAAGGACGATTAGTTTGATAGTATAGATTGATTTTAAGGTATCTAAGAAGGAGTAATGAAATATTATATTTAGTGACTACGAATTTAGGACTAGAATCTTGTGCTTAGATTTGAGGGTTTATATTCAGGAGTTCTTGAGTAAAAGAGAGGGCTCAATACCCAGAATAGGTTTTGAATGTACAATTTTAAGGAGCTGGTGATTAATAGGATAAGGATACTTAGGACGGGATAAGGAAACAAACAAATTGCTATTGAGATTGGAATTTTGGTTGATGGCCAATCATTGTTGATATATACGTATCTCGAGGATGACCTATATTTTAGAGTATATGTAAAGGTTCTTATTGATATGAAGATTCTAGGGGTAAAATGACATAGTTTTTATGGAAGAAGCTTGATGAACCTGAACCAAAATACCTGTAGAGAGAAACAACATTGATGATCAACAGGGTAGCAGATTTAGTACTGTAGCCATAGCAGTTGCATGTTTTAGCTTGACCTATTGGATGATTTTAATTTCGAGGACAAAATTTTTATAAGATGGGTAGGATTGTAAGCGCCTGAATTTAGGGCTTATTTTTTTCAATTTTATAAATCAATTATTTTGAATAAATATTATTATTTGATTATTATTTGATTTAATGCTCTTACCGTGACTTGGATTTCTAGAGCATCAGGGATGTCAGTCTCTGAAACTTCTTCTTGAAGTTTGTAGTAGACGAGATTATCTTCACATTGATATTTCGTGTCCCACTCGAACTTGTTCCTTGTACTCTTTTGCTTCGCGCAAGTTGGGTCAATTTAGACCATTTTAATTATTAATTGAATTCCCACTCTTTTCCTGGATCATCATATGCACGTTACCATGACTTTTAATTTAGGAGCACCAGACCAGTCATTTTCTCAGAACCAACTTATCATGAATGATCTACTCGAGATGCTCTTACCCATGACCTTCGTCTCCCACTCAGATACTCATTTTGTGCTCATTTCTTTCGTACAACTTTCGGTTCAATTTAGGCCAATTAATTATCTACCGTAAAACCTGATTTAATTTCCAATTTAATTTCGGGACCCGACATCGACCAACCTAGTCGACCCCAAATATGGACATGGCCCCCATGAAGCCTACTACCCGTCTGATACTGGTGTCCCATTTATTTGAGCCCCCATATGCTGCTTATTTTTCCATGATCATAAATACCTATTTTTAATTCAATATTGCACCATATCCGATTTTGACCCGACCCGGCTCGACCGAACCCGAACCCAAGCTCCATGTTGCCCCCTCGTGACTACCCAAACACTCCACTGGATAATTCTCATTTTTTCCCTACTCAAAAATATCTCTCTTACATATAAATATCTCTTTTGCTCTCTCTTTATATGTTATATATATATACATTATAATATATATATAATATCCTTACATCACTCTCTCTCTCTCTCTCCCTTATCACTTAACCCATTCCCCCATTTCTATACGAACAGCCCCCTCCCCAATCTCTATCTCACTTTCTTTCTCTCTAAATATCTTTTAAATCCCTCTCTTTCTCCCTTTATATATTAATATACTCACACACAATAACTCTCTCCCTCTCTCTCTTTATTAACACACAAGCACACCCCCCCAAGCTTCGGTCGACCACCACGAGCCCAGCTCCCTGGCTGGCCGTGCCACCATGAGCAGCAGCTGAGCACCACCATCATCATCTTCCTTCTCCTCCTTCTTCATCTTCTTCATGTTCTTCTTCTCCCTCCTTCTTCTTTACATTCATCACCACCACCATTACCATTCATCACCATCTCCACCAGTCCACGCCCACCCCCCCCCGCCGTGTGCCACCACATGGCCGGCGTGCCCCCGCAGCGAGGCAACAGCCGCAGCAGCAGCAGCGCACTGTATGCGCGCGCGCGGGCCGCCGTAGCGCGCCGCCGCACGGCGCTACCGTCGGCCGCTGCCGCCGTGGCCGGCCACCCTTGGCCGGGCGCACCCCCAGGCAGGCTCCATGGCCGCCGTTGTCCTCCCCGACGGGTTAAATAGTCGATTCGTGCGTTTGGCACGGGTTCCCGTCGGCGCGCGCTCCGAAACGAAGTCAGAATTCGCGTCTCGGGGCAGCGACTTTGTGCACATTTTCTGGGAGATCCGACGATTGGATCGGTGAACTCCTTGCTCCGTCTCTCGGTATATCCCTCTTCACCTCTGTCAAGTTTGAACCGTTAATTTCATCGTTTGATACATCAAAACCGGCCACCAAGTTGACATTTTAATTTGTACTGTTTTTGGACAGTTTTGCGATGCCAACTTCGCGGGTTCGTATCTTCGCCGTATCAGCTCCGTTTTGTGCGCTACCAGTTTCGGTGCACAGCTGGTATAACCCTCTTCCTGCCCCCTTTAGATTTCATTTCAGTTTGAGCTTGTTAGGTCGGTCGAATTCGACGCCAAAGTTGACCGTTCGAATTCTTAGTGTTGCACTTGTAAAATTCCATTTTTGAACTCGGGACTCCGGTTTCAATTTTTGACACCACCAATAGACTCGTTGCGTCGTTCTGGCCTATTTTCATATAAAGTTTGTTAGATTTGGAGGACGTGGGCCCTGGCACGCATTTCGGTATAAAGTGGGCCCCACAGTACGGGTCAACGAGACTTTTTGACGCCGGCTCATCGGAATCCAATTCCGGATATACCGTTGAGTTCGTATCGTCATTCTGGACTCGTTGACATATAATTTGCTGAGTTTTGAGGATATTGGCTCCGACACGCTTTTCCGTACAAATCGGAATTTCAATGTCCTGGTCAACGGACCAATTTGAGATCGGGTCAACGGAATCCAATTCTGGATATACCGTTGGGTTCGTATCGTCATTCTGGATTCGTGGACATATAATTTGTTAGGTTTGGTAGACTAGTATTCTTGCACGTTTTTCGGTACAAAGGGGGTCCTACACGGATACCGTTTTGACCCGAAATTACCTTTTTGCTCCTGTGTCCAAATTGGACTTATGGATAGGCTATCCTAGCTGATTTGACCATTCTAGACACGTTGGTAATGGTTGTTTCACCATCCGACAACATCTGTAGGTTTTCATCCTATTATTATAATCTTTCTCCTTTTGTGGTATTTTGAGATCCATCGATTCCAGTGATTTCACCACCACTGAAATTGAATGTGTTGACCCTGTAGATGTTGTAGAGACTAGCTTTTACCCTGTTGACCTTGGTTGACTAATTTGATTGAATGTCGAAGTAGAGTCAACATTTGACCTAGGTTAGACTAGTTTTGACCTTGGTTGACCACAGTTGACTATTTTGACCAAAGTCAACCGGAAGTCAACCGTAGCCTAAAATTGATTAGAACTTGACCGAAGTTGACCAGTTGACCCAAAGTCAACTGTTAGTCAACATTAGTCAAGTTTGAGCTAGAGTTGACCAGAGTTGACCAGTTGACCAAAGTCAACTGTAAGTCAACCCTTGACTTAGATTGACCTAGTTTGACTTGCCTTGACCTAGTTTGACTTAGTATGACTTGATTTTACTTCCAAACCCTTATTTTGATACAGTATTTCACCTATAGGTCCTCGAGGCACTGTTCTTGGACTCAGTTGACATATTCTACCAGATCTCAGACGAGTACATTCTCTGATAATATTTTTGTTTTATGATATCGTCTATGTTTCTTGTATTTAGTGTAGATACCCTTGTTCTCTTGACACATTGTTCACACGGATTGGTATTTCTCTGGATCCCGTTATGAGATGTTTTTTCTCGCTTTCCTTGGTATATCTTGTGCAAGTCTTTCTTGTTCCTTGTGCATTGTATAGACACGATTCCTGCGAAGGCTAGCTACCCTCTCGGAGAATCGCGTGTCATGATGTGTCATAGTTGGATCCACTATACTAGTCAGGGACGGGGAGTATTAGTGTAGATGTGTGGTAATTATCCACCTTGTTATTCTTGTAGATCTTGTGAGTGTTAATCATACACCCCACGTATGATTAACCAGGCCAGTAGACCTTGTGCAGACCCAAGCCGGCCACATGTTGAAACTAGTACTCATACACTTGGATAGATGATTCTTGATTCTTGTACATGCCATGATCAGTTTTACTTGCCTTGTTCTAGCTCTAGATTTACAGCTTACTTTGCCATGATACTCACATTTACATTTCATGATTTCTTGTATATTCTCTCTATTTACTGTTACATTTTCAATATCGTCTAATTAGAACTGTTATTTGAGATTTGTGCTCGTTCCATCCTGACTGGATATGTTGACAAAATTTTAGGAGTAGTTGTGCCCTCAGTATTGGACTTCATGATGTTGCTAGCTGAGGTGGATCTCACTATTCTTCTATATGAGTTGCTTGGTAGTTATCCTTAGTTAGTCTTGTTGTTCCTTCTTTATTTTCTATCTTATGATCCTTGCAGATTCTAGTTGTTCTAGTGATATTGTTATTATTTCTTGTCTTATCTTCCTTAGTTTTTGTGATGTGACATGAGTACATTTCTAGTTATGGATCTTTAGATATTGTAGTTAGTATAGTATACTTGACAGCGCTCTACCGCCGATACTGCGACGTAGGCTGGGCATGGCCCAAGTATTCATACCCGTATATCCGGGTACGGGTCGTGACACCCGGATTGGCGGGACGCACGTCGTGTGGTGGTTTTCTATGTTTTCAACAACAGATTTTTGACGAAGTTTACATGTATTTATTTCTCTGTACAAAGCAAATTTCTACAAACTTCCTACTGGAATTTTCTAGCCCTATATGTTGTTAATAAACGCCTTCAGGTGGATTTCGAATTCGATCACCGGTTTGCAAGAAATTGAGACTCAAAGTGGGGACTTTGGGATAGTCTCTATACTCAGAATTTCGAGATTTTTCTCGATTTTGGAACTCGATTTTCGTCGTACATGAAGCAAAATAAATTAAACTAGTTGAAGGGATTGATAGACGTATAGGTTGTGTTAATACCTGTTCAAGTGGTTCGTGAAATCATAACACGACGACGGAGATAAACGCACGCGAAGTTGGGTCGTTCGGCTGATGTTGCTGTCGTTCCTCCTGTGCTCCGCACGCGCGCGTACTGTTTTTGCGCGGCCGTGGCCGCGCGGCGATGGCGCCGGCGGCGGGTGGCCGCACATCCACCCCTGAGCGTGTGCGAGGGTGGCGACGCGATGGTTCGGCTAGGGTTTCGAGATCAACACCTCTCTCGATCCCTCTATCCCTACGTATATCTATAAACTGAAACTCTGAAGTCGGGTGTGGGGCTTCTGTGCTGGCCTATGCGGGCTGGCTCTGGATTGGCTCGGGATTGCTTATTCTCTTGCTGTGTTGGGGAAAATTGCGGGAAGGGTTCTGTTACTAGCTGGGCCAAGGGAAAGCTCAGGGTTGGGTCGGCTTGACCTTGTCTATGGACTGGGCTAAGGTCGAGATGTACTGCTTTGGGTGCCCAGCTTGGGTGGTCTCTGTTTATACGCTGCTCTAGGCAGCCTACTAGTACACTAGAGGAAATCAGGCTCGGCCTATGGGCTTGGGCACAGCTGGGCCTGGGCTGGCTCTCGGGGAGCTCGTCTGGGCCTGGCCCGAATGGCTGGTATGGAGTTACTGCTACTACTCTATTTTCTTTTTCTTTTCTTTACTTATTACCCATTTATTAATAGTATATGCATATATGTATTTATATATATATAATACTCATGCACATATATATATATATATATTACTTATACACATATACAAATATTACACAATATATCCATATATTTTCCTATATGTATGTATATTTATATATATAGATATATATATATATCAATAAGAAAAATATTGTATTTCCTCTTCTTATATATATATATTTACACAAAATATACATGTCCCTATATATTCCTATATACGTATACATATAATATATATTTATATATACACACATATATAATATATTTATATATCACTCACATATATATATACATATATCTTTTGCTAATGAATAAAATGGTAATACTAATAATAGTAAATAATTTGTATTTAATAACCACAATAATAATATTAATATTATATAACCTTAATAAAATATAATAATAATAACGAAGTGCAATAAACTAATAATGGTGTATTTACCATCATGCACAGTCTAAAAATCCTAAAATGTACAAGGACCTATTTATGCAATTATCATTGAATATCAACTAATAATGATATTTATAAGATCTAAAAGTCATCATTTAAATAAAATAAATATTAATAAAATATTTTCAAAATTTTCGGGAAGGGGAGCTACATACCTAAACTTCGATTTAAATTCTTAATAATGACTAGTTACGAGCTAACCATGATTTGACTTAGCCATCATTCTTCATGTTTGATCGTGCCTAGATGATCTGGCACGGCCAGACGACTTTGATCCCTACGATCGTGATTCTAGGACTTAATCGTGCCAAACATTTGATTATTCTTAATGATGTCTAATCGCATCGTCCATATATTAGATCGTGCATATCCTATTGATCATTCTATACTTAGGTCTGATTCTAACTTGATCGTAACTAAACAATTTTGATTACCTTAATCACATCTAGTCATTGTTCTTTGATCATGCATAAGATATTTGTCTAAACTCACTATCGTGTTTTGAGCCCCTGTCAAACCTTAAATTTCGAGGATGAAATTTCTTTAAGGAGGGTAGATTTGTAACCCCCGTTTTCAAAAAATTAATAAATAAAAAACAATTCCAAAATTGTCCCAATTGATTCTATTAGGTTCTAAATATTTTTCTATTAATTTTAGAATTTTTTTGCGATTTGTTTGGAGTCGTTTGGACGTCATTTGAATTTTTTGTAATTAAATAACTGCTACCGTAAAAATTGCATTTCTCTCCGTTTTGGTAAAACGGTAAAAATCTAACCCTAGGGTCAAGTTAGTTATTAACCATGGTTAGTTTGCCCTAATAAATTTTTTCTATAAATAGACACACACCCCAAAGTAAAAAACTATAATTTCTATCAATTTTAATTATTGTTAAAATCCTCAAATTTTATTAATTAAAATTCTGTCACTGTGCAGTGAACAGTGACCAGAGTTACTGTTCACCGTCGACGACGACCCCCGTCGGTGATCAACTCCGGCGACCCCCCTATCTCCACTGCCAGACGTCGCCGTCGACCAAGAAGGCCACCAGCACGTCGAGCACGACGAGCCCAACCCGAAGCCAACCTCCGCCGTTGGCCCCGACCACCGCAGTGCCGCCCCGATGATCGCCGACCTAGGTAAACCCCGTTCCCCCTCATTTCCTTGTGAAACGTTGATCTACGTCCATGAACGTTTCGTCTCCTCGAGACGGATCGTTTGACACTAGTCTCGACCCATCTAGACGCCTGTGGACCAAAAATCATAACTCTAGATCTAGAATTTCGGACACGACACGAATTTGTGTTAATAGGACACGAAACCCATCCCAACGTGTTGAGAACGACACGATGAACTCAACAGTAGCTTTTGACACGAAAATTCGAGTCTAGAAACCCCCGACACGAACCGGACACGTTTCGAAGTGTCCAAATACACAGGACACGAAGATGATGACCGACCCCCCCCCCTTCTTTCATAATATAATCATCATGCCCCCTTAGGATTTGTGGGTTATATTTTTGTTTGCTTTCTTAATATATTTGTATATATAATATATAATAATAATGTATTAAATAAATACATAATACATAAATACTGTATAATATTGTCATATGCAAATTTATGTATTCTTAGATTAATTAATATATATATAATACATATATATATATATATATATATTATATTATATATATTATATATATATATATATATAATATTATTATATATTATTAAATATATATATCTATAATATATATAATATATATATATTATCTATATATAATATAATATATATATATATATATATATATATATTTTATATATATATATATATATATATATATATATATATATATATATATATATTATATATATATATAGATATATATAAGTATATATAAGTATATAGAAAATATATATATAAGTATATATATAGAAAGTATATATAAGTATATATAAGAAAAAATATATATAAGTATATATGCCTAAATAAATTATGATAAAATGATATCAACATAATATTAATTTCTTTTGTGTTTTTGGAGGAATATATTATATAAAATTATATTTATATTTTAATCTTGCATTTCCATTTCTGTCATTTAATTTCTGTCATTTAAATTATGTCAATATAAATACAGTGCCTATACTATAATATTTAAATATGTACTTTATAATACAGTGCCTATACTGTAATATGTATTTTAAATTCTGTCATTTAATTATGTCATTTAAATTATGTCATTATAAATACAGTGCCTATACTGTAATATATAAATAATACAGTACCTATACTGTAATATGTATTTTATAAATACAGTGCCTATACTGTAATATGTACGCTTTCAATTTCTGCAATTAAAATTCCTTTAAATTACATGTATTTAAATTCCACTTTATTGACGATTTTACGTACTTTGTGCAAACGACCACCTAAGTCCAAGCCTAGCATGGGTTGATCGGACTTAGGTGAGCCTACACATATTCGGGGTCTAGTCGAGTCATGTTGGACTTAATTCATGGCTTCGAGTCCCGTATCTGGACTTCGGTTCAATTTCAAATACGCGGACAAATACATTAAATAATTATTTATTTAATTTCAGAATCTGTGAATTATGAACTTTGAATTTGCAGACAACTTTTTAATGCTGAATAAATTCTAAAAAAATTACTATAAAATACTATGTTAATTAATCTAATTAATATAATTTTTCCATGATTTAATTTACTGTTTTGATACTGGTTAAAAATAGTAAACCAGAACTCATTTTCAATATACACTTGTATTCTTATTTTTAATAAATACTTACACTGGATTATAAATTCCAGAAAATTTATATTAATTACTATAATTACAAGGATCAATTTGGTATATTATTTCACCTATTTTAGGGCTGATAATTATTTTAATAATTATGTAACACAGTGTACAGTCTGTTTAATTAATTGATTAATAAACTTGTGTGTTTTTGTGGGTTTTTGGGGGTATTTTAGTATCGAGACTCTACCCTACCTTAGTATAGAGACCTACTTGTTAGTCTAGATGTTGTAACATCTCACTTTGGACTACTAGAGCTTCACCTAGCTAGTGTCCTATTAGGAGCCGTGTCACAACACTAGTGAATCTTAATCATAACTTAGAGGCTGAGTTTGTATAACATTTTGACAGGACATCGGACATCTGTATCTTCATATTCTTATTCTTGCTTTGCTCGAGGCAAGTACCCCTACAAACTTATTTACTGCATATGATATGAACTGTGAATGAACCATGTTAAAATACTGCTTTATGGAAACTGTAAAGTCATATCATTACATGCTTTATACGGATTCTCAGTTGTAAGCCCCTGTTTTTCAAATTTCATTTAATTAGTGTTAATTAAATTTTTATGTCATTATAGCCTTAAATAATTTTTAGGAATTTTACTAGAATTTTTAAATGATTTTAAATGAGTTTTTAAGTAGAAAAATATTGATTTGTAATTTTCTAAAATATTTTAATACCATTTTGCAAATTTTTGAAATGTTTTTATATCAGTTTGTAATTAAGAATTTTTTAATTAAGAATGCAAATTTGTTTTGCAATTGCTCACTAATAATGCATTTGTGTAAATCCTAATTCTATGGAGACCTAACTGCTAAACTACCTAACCCCCCCCCCCGACCAGACACTCTCTCTCCTCACCCACTCTCGTTGACCCGACCGACGACTGCCCACCGCCACGTCGCCCTGACCCCGCCATTTTCGGCTGCCCAACCGCCCAAAAACCCTATAAAACTTCCCCCCTCTCTCCCCTGACCTAAACCCTAACCCAACAATTCTCACCACGACCACCACAGCCCCCATTTCTTCTCCGACGAAACTCGACCCTAACCCTAACTCCGGCGACCCCCAGCGCCACCTCCCAGCCGTCGTCTTCACTAGCCATCACCACCCCGCTTCACCTCGACAAGACGACCGCAGCGCCACCACTCCGCCACCGTCACGACGCCTCCTCCGCCGTCCACGACCATCAAATCCCCCCAGAGCTGGACACGTGAGTGAGTACTGTCCTTACGAGTCGTGCGTGTCTCGTGTTGAGTCCATACTGTTCGCCGTGTCCTGGCGAACATAAGCGTGGAAATGGACACGTGAGAATCGAACCGTGCGTGTCGTGCTAGCCCAGACACGTTGATACCTGTGTCCCTAACTGTCAGGACACAGGACAGTTATTTATTTTTTTTATTATTAATCTAGCCTAAACGAAATAAAACAAAATAAACCCTAACTCTAACAAACCCAGCGGGCTGACCCCCTGGCCAGCCCGACCCGATTAAACCCCCCCCCCTCCCCGCTGGCTTGGTTCGAGCCCCCCCCCCCCCCTTCTGTTTTCCTTTCTTTTTCTTTTTCCTGTTTCCTTTCTTTTCTTTTTCCTTTTTATTTATATATATATATATATATATATATATAATATATATATTATATATATATAATATATACATACATATATATATATATATATATTATTATATATATATATATATATATATATATATATATACATATATTTATATATATATATATATATATACATATATTTATATATATATATATATATATATATGTATGTATATCTGTATTTTAACAGTATTATATATGTATATATATTTATAGTTAGTAATTTCATATATGTATGTTTGTATATATGTATATACTTTTATGTGTATATATATATTATATATATATACACTTTATTTAAGAGTTTTCTTATATATATATATTTATATATATATATATATATATATATATATATATATATATATATATATATATATATACTTTATAATTAAGTATTTTCTTATACATATATGTACTTTCAACATATGTATGTATATATTTATTTTGTATCTTATTAATATTATTTTGCACGTTTACCAAATTATATTTTTAGTGTATTTAAATTACTGCAACCATTTGGTGTCCAAGCCTAGCATGGGTATTTGGGCTCAAATGTGTTTTCACACATTCAAGACCTGTACAAGTCATATTGGACTTGATTCATGGCCTTGGTCCTGTATTTGAACCTTGGTTCAAATTATATACATGGACAAAATACGCAGATAATAATTATTGTGCAATGCTGTTTTTGATTTTCTAAAAATACTTAAAGTACTGCTAAAATTATGGAAAAATAGTATTTAGATACTATGTTAAGTTAGCTAATTTAGTATAATTTTGTAGTATTTAATTTACTGTTTTGCCACTAGTTTGGCATATGAAACCAAAACTTATTTTCTGTATACTTAGGAAAGCTGATTTTTATAAAATATTTGTACTGGTTAATAATTCCAGAAAATTATAATAAATTTCTATGATTAACAAGGATCACTTTGGTACTTTACTTTAAACAAAACTAGGCTTTTTGTCTCTCTCTAAAATTGTTAGAACACAATGGTCTTTTGATTTATTTATTGATTAATTACGACTTGTAGCTTTTTGTGTTATTTTGAGTTTAGCCGTGTTGAACCCCACCCCTCACTAGTGTAAAGATCCAAGAAAGTTAGTTAAGGTAGTGTGTCACTCCATATTGGCCTCATATGCCAAAGTCATCATTTTGGCTAGGTGCCCAGTCACAAGTCGTGTTGCACCAATTAGTGTCCTAGTGTTTTAGCTTAGTGTAAAAACTAAGTTATTTTATTATTTCTACAGTGACGAGTTACCGGACACCCATAGCACTGTTATCGCAGCTTGTTTTGTTTTGCTTTGCTAGAGGCAAGTACTTTCTACAAACTTTACATATTGTCACATAAATAACTGCAAACCCCACCATGTTAAATACTGATCCTTGGGGTAGCAAGTTAGATCTCTACATGTGTACTTTCAGTTACTACTATGCTTAGAACAGTCTTCATATATCTCTCACATGATTAGAATATGGGTTATGGGAAAACTGATAGTAGTGTACGTGATCATGACCCCCCTACAGTAGCGAGCGAGGTCGCATTTTATATGCATACCTTGCCGCAGGCTATTACCCCGCATATCTGTACGACGTACACCTATGCTTGTTAACTTGTACGTTTGTACATTTCATTATGTGCCCTCCAGCACATTGTACATCTATTGACCGGTCACGTACTTGCTACAGTTTTAAACATTACATATACATCTGTCTCTATGACATATGTGTCCTTGCCATGATAGACTATATGATGCCATGCTTTCCAGTTCCTCTCATGTTCATTTTCATGTTTCATATGCTAGTTTGTTAGATTCAGTACTTGCTCCCGTCCTGACAGGATAATGTTGTAGGTGTCCTTACTGAGGAGGAGTTAATCTGCGACACATATTATGGGGTTACTGTCGAGGACCCGACTCTGCTTTACGAGGATGTTCCTGCGGTGAACCTCGCCTAGTTGTCTTTTGTTTACTTAGACTTTTGAGAGTAGACATGTATTAGACTATATCTTTTATAACTGGACATGTACCCAGTTTTACTTTGCAGTTCACTTGTACTTGGACATTTTACTATATACGACGACTTTTGTGTTTGGAGCATTTTATGACTTTATTTCACTTATAGAACTGTTAGCACATTTAGTCTTATCCTGTTGTCTTTAAAACAGCTTACTACGTTTTTCTCAACGTAGGCTGGGCATGACTCGGCCTGGCCCAACAATTTGGGTAGCGGTCGTGACATGTTTTTAGTGGTGCCCCACGCAGGTCCTGACTAAACTGTTTGGTTACGTTATTGTACCAAGCATACCTGCAATTAGGAACTTAAGGTAATTAGACAACATTAGGAAAGACGCTTAGAACACTTAGAGGAATACTAGGATTGTAACATAGAAAACATCACATGTTTGCTATTATAATTAGATTTCCTTGCATATGATTATTTACTTTGAATAAGTCCTTATAAGTCTTTTTATGTGTAATTTAGATGGTGCTTACTCGTTCATCCCAGTATGTTACCCCCGAGAATGGGGCCCTCCATATCCATCAGCTGACCAGTTGACTGATACATCTCCACCTACCACATTCCCCTACTCCACAGATCCACAGGCCCAGATACCACAACCACCTTCCACATCACAGGCCCAGCAGGACCCGATACTTCCACCACCCCCTATCACTATACCCACCCAGGCTTCCGTCACACTCGACGGGAACCAGCTGCTCACACTGATTCAGGGTTCCTAACAACCCATCAGGAGCAGACTACCCTACTCCGCCAGAGCATGGAGCGTTCTGAGGGACGTCCTGTGGTCCCACCACATGTAGAGCCACGGCAGAGAGCGGGACGATTAAGGACTTCATGGGTCTGAATCCCAAGGAGTTCTTAGGGACAGAGGCATAGTAGTAGCTGATGACTGGCTAGATTCAGTAGAGAGGAAGCTCCTCGGAGTCAGGATGCCGGATGACCTTCAGGTCGAGGCAGCGGGATTTCTGCTGATAGACTTAGCAGGAGTCTGGTTCCGGAATGAGCCATTGTTTGCGAGAGGTAGAGCCACTTGGGACCAGTTCAAGACCCATTCAAGAAGAAATTCTTCTCGACCACTGCTAGAGTAGCCATGGGGCTACGATTCCAGAATATCCAGCAGGGGAACCGTTCTGTTGATGAGTATGCGGCAGAGTTTAGTCGCCTGAGCCGTTTCGCTCCTAGTCTGGTTGCAGATCCAGAGGAGATGACCCGTAGATTTTGTCATGGTCTAGTTCCAGACATTGGCTCCATATAGTGGCGAACGGTACGACTGACTACTACCAGAGCCTAGAGTTAGCCCGGAGCATCGAGGATGTCTTCTGTCATGCAAGAGGCCGGCTTCTGTACATCATGAGGGACCGTCCAAGCGTCAGGCTTTCCAGCAGAAAGCACCGACGCCGCCACAGCAGACTTATCGTCCCCCTACACCACATCATCAGACCCCGCCAGTTAGAGCCCCGGGACCCCGACAGCAGCAGAGGGAGTTATATGTTCTTTCTGCGGAAGACCCGGGCACGACAGCTCCATTTGCAGGAAGAGGTTGAAGTATTGCTTAGCTTGTGGGTCTGCCACCCATCAGATTTGGGACTGCCCAGTAGCGAAACCTAGAGGACCGTTTCCGACTCAGCAGCAGAGGTTTGGGCAGCATCTGCAGCAGCAGAAGGGACCTCAGGGGAAGGTCTATAGCCTAGCCCTTGAGCCGGAGCTGGAGCAGGTTTCAGAGCCCGATTACTTAGCACGTCATCACAGGTCATGTTTATTTGCATACTTTTCTAGCTCTATGCTTGTTTGATTCTGGTGCATCTCATAGCTTCATGTCATTAGAGTTTATGCATGAACATCACTTAGTATCTACACCTACTGCGAAGATTAGTAGAGTAATGACGGGAGGAGGACCAGTGCCTATTAGAGCTAGCTATAGATGCTCTATTTATAGCCGGGAGAGAATTCGAGGGGCGATTCTTTGTGATGCCACTCCCCGGTTATGATATCATATTGGGGATGGACTG
>JANAVB010029748.1:0-42869 GCA_029216955.1 Iris pallida
TCTAATCCAAATCGGAACCGCCATTAGGCGATCCTTTTCGAAATTGGTTTCCGGTAGCCAACGTTTAAGTACAACCAGCCGTCCATCAAACGTCCAAGGTCCTCCTTCTAGAATCCGAACGAGATCTTCTGCCAATGCAAATTTGACGAAGTAAAACCCATTTTCTCTAGAGGAAATTTCCATATCTCCCTTTGGTTTCCAGACTCGGTAGGCGTACGCACGAAGCTGACCATAAAACGGTCGGTTTCCCATCACATATAAGACGAGAGTATTTTTCCACTATTCCGTTGTTTCCTGTATATCCTCATTAGTAATGTTAACCACCTTTCTCCATTGATGACGCTTGGTTCCACATATTGTAGGTCAAATTCCTCTTGTACTGGTGCTGGCCTGCAGACCTCAACCCATGACACCGGCTTAGATCGAGTCTCCCTGTTATCCTCTGAGTGCCGACGCACTGGCGATATCGGAGGGGGAGCCATCCCTCCCAGACCACCTGATTTTCCCTTGAATTGCCAATCGATTGCCCCCCATGAAACCTCTCTCCCACAGCATCCCTTGCCGCTATATGATTCGGCTGATGTTGACGCTGTCCCTCATATCATCTCTATCTAGGTTGATGACGTTGTGGTCTTCCCCCCATTATCTGTCCGTAGGTCAGACCCTTCCCCCTCTCACGCGGATCTACAGGCCGACGTCGTCGACGCTCCACCATCGTCCAGCCCCCCGCCGCTTCCCTCATGATGTCCTCTCCTTGGTCTCTTGCACGTTCTTCACGAGAACGTCCCTTGCCCGCCGAGTTACCGAGTTCGGGGTCACCCACTTCATGCGGGAACCCTAGCGCCGACATCTACAGTAACTTTGGTCTATTCTTATGTTATATATATATATATATATATATATATATATATATATATATAATATATTTTTTATGTTATAATATATATATATATATATATATATATTATATATAAACATATAATTAGTTTAAATATAATTTGAACATTGAATATATCTTAATTTGGATTTGTTATAGATATGTTTTAGGATATTAGTATATGTTTAGGTAGTCAGAAGAATTTTAGAATTTTTTTGTTATTACGAGAGATATACATACAGTGGTATTTAGAAGAATTTTAGAAAGAAAAAAATAATCTTCTTAGTTACTTGAGAATATACATACGACATGACTCATTTGAGTTGTTTTTAACCCTCTTTATAATAATAAAGATAGATCTAAGAGAGTATGAAGAGCAAAAAGGAACTCTCAAGGAGCATAGTAAATTTTTCTGTAAACCCCCAAAATTTTTAAAGATTTTTTTTATTTTTTATAATTGCTTAGACAAATTATTTGGAATTATTTTTATTTATTTATAAATATAGTCTTAGCCATGCTTAAATTTTGTTATACACACTGACTAGACATTATGGCACAGCTAGTGCAGTCAAGTGCCTTGACTAGCATATTAGTTGTAGGTGTCACACTAGATTAACTTATTTTAATATTCTGTTGATTAAATTTTATCAAATCATATTTTGGTCATCTTCCATTTTAAATATTTATTTATTTATTATCTTTTTAAAAATAAAAGGGGTTTAGATTTATATAGGTAATAGTAATAGTAGTAGAAGTAGAAGTATATACACCCCAATTTATGATACCCTACTAAATTATTGTGAAATTATTATTATTATATTATTATTATTATTATATTATTATTATTATTATTATTATTATTATTATTGTCATTATTATTATTATATTATTATTATTATTATTATTATTATTATTATTATTATTATTATATTATTCCTTGTCATTTGTTAAGTTATAGATGATCTTTTTATATATAAGTATATATGAGAAATTTCCCCAAACACTACGAAAGTGCCACAAGGAAATTTTTATTATTTATGATTTTTAAATTATTTACATATTTTTCTTTTGTAACTACTAAGGTTTTATTTATGTTAAAAATATATATAAGTATATATTCAAATATGTGAGGCTATATAAGTCATAAATAAAATATCTCTATATACTCAATGTTATTTTTTATACTTGTAGATATTTTCTAATACTTGGTAAATTATTTTTATTAAATTTATTAGGATTATTTTTCTTTAGATTTATTGTTAGTAAGGATAGATATATATAAAATGTTAGTTTTAATAAATATGCATATATCTTGTATATACTAAAATATATGTATATAGTATATACAAGATGTAAAATTAATTGTGTTTGGGCTATCTAAATAATTAAGCCAAATTAAGTGGTCTATTTGGAAATTGGCTTAAGGGTATAATTGTCATGGAATTAATGTGTAGATACCGGAGATAATTCTAATTTGATGAGGGGCCAAATTAGAAATATCACGACACACATATCTATATATATGTGTATTCATTAGGGTTATGATCCCCAACTTATACGGCCACCAAAAGAGAGGTTTTCTTTTTTTTATCTTCTGCATCCCCATCAACAGAAAGAGAGGGACAAAGGATTCAGATTCACCTTTGTCATTAAGGGTCGTAGCAAGTTGGAAGATCGAACCCAATAAAGAGACGATCGTTTCAACATCCATCAAGTCAAGCAATGGATTCAGGTACACTTTCGCAATCAATTTAATTTATGTTCTTCATCTCATGAATCGACAGGGCACAATAAATTCTAACAAGTGGTATCAGAGCCTCCTTGTTTGATTTATGAGTTTGAAGTTTACATATTCAATTTTTTTGGTGTTCAGAAACCCTAGATCGTTAAATCGAAATTAATTTAGGGTTCCGATAGCTAGATTAATTTATTTTAATGATCCACATGTTTTACTCGGCCATTCCGGATCCGAATATGGGTATTCGAATTTCTAATCTGAGGTTTCTATGGTATTTTTTGCATATTGTTTATTTCTCTGCTTGCAAATAACGATGGTTTTCTTTCGATTATATGTGTAAGTGGAAAATATTGAAAATGATGGACCAAGGGAAGAGCAATGGCATACAATTACAGGAAAATGGTGCTTTGAATGTGCAGTAGATAATTTTTTTTGTAGTTTATATCTTTCCATGATCATTATCATTGACAATGTTGTCGATGAAGATGAGTAACTATTTTGGAGCCAGAAATACTAAAAGCCTGGCTGCATATGAAGGAATCAAGGTGATTTAAATTTGTCATAAGTACTACTATTGTAATCTCTTTGGAGTTGTACATGATCATAGAAAAATGTTTAATATGTATACTATCAGTGTTGTTTTGACCGGCAGAGCCATTTCCCAGAAAGATACCTCAGAATTGAGGGCCTTACAGTATCTATTGGAATTTAGTTTCCAATAAATTTATGTTCTAAGTCATATATTTGATGTAATCTATTGACGTACATATCTTCAGCAGATTTTTTTAATATAATCTTTATGGGTTATTTGAAGCAATCTATTGGTCCATATCTTCAGTAAAATATTACGTAAATTTTATTATGTTGACAATGCTCAGTTTAGTCAAATTAAGAATATTTGTTTGAATCATGTAAAGAGATTCACATGCTTATGATTATCTTATTTAAGTTATAATATTTAAAATATACATGTGCATAAGGATTTATGATTATTTAATTCAAATAAGCATAAAGATTTGGACATGATTCAGTTTTGTAAGATTTAGTCAACATTCAAATTTTTTTGGTACCTTTTGAGACTAGCAATAGTTGTCTAATATTCTGAATAGACACATTGAAACAAGATGTCGCCAAAGTGACCTCTTTTGCGTAGATAGTCTATGAGGGATGTCAGATGTTTGTGTATGTATATTCATGCGGGTATTAGCCGGCCCAAAGGAAGGTTAATACTTGGCCAAATTACACACATACTTATGGTGATAAATGTGTGACAATTATACAGTTTACATGTGAATAATAACCCGATCCAAAGATAGGCTTATTATTTGACATGACTTATTGTCAACATTTGATCATTACACCAAGAATACCACTTGCAGTTAATATCACTGTCCAAAGACTTGATATTAATGATGTACTAGGTATCTTGAGATGGGGTTCACCATTATTTGAATTTGTTTGACTATATTTTACGCTTTGGTTATTTGTTAGAGCATGTTTATTTTTTGTTGTTTTGTTCTCTTTACAGTTAATGTTGTTAAAATATCTGCCAATAAGATTTTAATTTTCATATTTAATGGAATAAACTTTAAGGGCAAAAAGAAATGAATACAGTAGCTGCTAAGGGTCCAGATCAAAAGAAACGACAATATAAAACTAAGGATTGTTCTTTTGTGATAAGACAGGACACATAAGGAAGAAATGTACAAAGTACCACACATGGCGTATAAAGAAAAGTATATTTCTAAATTTGATCTGTTCTGAGGTTAATTTAGATTTGGTACCAAGAAACTCATGGTAGTTAGATTCTGGTGGGACTACCCGCATTAATGTTCTAGGTAAGGTTGCCTGAGTTACCGAAAGTCAATTGATGGTGAAAGATACATCTATGTGGGTGACGACAATTCGGTAGAAGTGAAAGCAATAGGACATTTTAGGTTATTTTTATGAACCGATTATTATTTGGATTTGATAGACACTTTTATTGTACCGTCTTTTAGACAAAATTCAGTTTTCTTAATGGACAAATCCGGTTATCATTGTTCATTTGGAAACAATAAGTTTAGTCTATCTTTAAATTTAAATATTTTTGGTAACGGTTCCCTTAAGGTTTATGATAACCTATATTCAGTTGAAACTATTGTATCTTATAATGAAACCTTGCAAGTAAAGTCATGTGGTACTAAACGCAAAATTAACAATATATTTTTTTAGCCTTATTATGACATAAGCATTAGGTCACTTCTCTAGAAATAGAGTTGAACGACTTGTGTCTGATGAGATTTGGATTTTATTGTCTTTGTAGACTTTAATGTCTATATTAATGTGTAAAGGAAATATAGACCAAAGTTCAACTGTAAGCAACTACTTTATTGGCTATGCTGACAAATCGAGGGGTTAATAATTATACGGTCCCACACAAAGATTTTTTTTTGAGACGAGAAGTGTAATGGTTTTTGAGGATGTCACCCCCAGTTTTTAGGAATAGGGGTATTTTTGTCATTTTGTACTTTTGAATTTTTTTGAAATTTATTTTATTATTTATGATATTGTTTTGGGGTTATTAGGGTCGGGTTCGAATTTCAGCTCATTCCGACTTGTATCGGGGACCCGGGATAGCTTAGACTCTGATCGGGACCCAACTGGAACCGACCAACTTGTCATGACCAAACCCAGATATTTATATTTGACTAATCACATTTGATTTTAGTGGGATTAGGGATTAGAATTAGATTTAGAACTTAAAATTAGGAGTTTTCAAGTTACCATTTTGACCCCAACTCAAACCACTCATTTCTTGACTTGGAGGGCATTTTGGTAAATTGCCAAATGCCTCCAACCCTCTAAAATGTGATCGGCCATGTGTGGAGCACCCCCTCTCCTTTGCTTCACTCCAAAGCAACCTCTCTCTCTCCATTTTATTTTCTTTTTTGAAGTTTCTTCTCCTTCAAGAAGATCATTTAGGTATGCTTTTAAAACCTTCATTAATTCTCTTTTGCATTTATTTTCTTCACCATAAATGAGGAGGAGACCACCCTCTACATTTTGTCCATAGAATTTGTAGGTTTCCCTAGAAATCTAGTTTAAGGATTTAATTGGGGATTTTCCTTTAGGAGGAGTATATATGTATATATATGTGTATATATATTTATATGTATTTGAGTGTGTGTAGAGAGTGGTGGTGGTATTGGTGTCATGAGAATGGTGGTGGTGTCATGAGAGTGGTGGTGGTAGTGTGTGAGTGAGAAAGTGTATGTGTGAGAGTGTGTGTGTGAGTGTATTTGAGAGTGTGTGTTTCTATATATATATTTATATGTGTATGTATTTACATATAGACATGTGTGTGTGTATGTATTTATATATATATATAGAGAGAGAGAGAGGGAAGGAAGTAGTGAAAGAAGTAGAAGAAGATGAAAAGAATAAGCCACAGTAGCAGCAATAGCACTAGCAGGAGCAGTAGTAGTAGAAGGAGGATGAGGAGGAGAATGGGGAGGAGAATGAGAAGGAGAATGAGGGAAGAAGGAGAATGAGAAGGAGAATGAGGAGAAGAATGAGAAGGAGAATGAGAAGGAGAATGAAGGAAAAAATGAGAATGAGGAGGAGAATGAGGAGGAGAATGAGAAGGAGGAGAATGAGGAGGAGAATAGGGAGGAGAATGAGGAGAAGAATAAGGAGGAGAATGAGGAGGAGAATAAGGAGGAGAATGAGAAGGAGGAGAATGAAGAGGAGAATAGGGAGGAGAATGAGAAGGAGGAGAATGAGGAGGAGGAGAATGAGGAGGAGAATAGGGAGGAGAATGAGGAGGAGAATAAGGGGGAGAATGAGGAGAAGAATGAGAAGGAGGAGAATGAGGAGGAGAATAGGGAGGAGAATGAGGAGGAGAATGAGAAGGAGGAGAATGAGGAGGAGAATAGGGAGGAGAATGAGGAGTTGAATATGGAGGAGAATAAGGAGGATAATGAGAAGGAGAATGAGGGGGAGAATGAGGAGGAGAATGAGAAGGAGGAGAATGAGGAGGAGAATAGGGAGGAGAATGAGGAGGAGAATAAGGGGGAGAATGAGAAGGAGAATGAGGAGGAGAATAGGGAGGAGAATGGGAAGGAGAATAAGGAGGAGAATAAGAAGGAGAAGAATGAGAAGAAGAATGAGGAGGAGAATAGGGAGGAGAATAGGGAGGAGAATGAGGAGGAGAATGGGGAGGAGAATAAGGAGTTGAATAGGGAGGAGAATGAGGAGGAAAATGAGGAGGAGAATAGGAAGCAGAATGAGGAGGAGAATGAGGAGGAGAATGAGAAGAAGGAGAATGAGGAGGAGAATAGGGAGGAGAATGAGGAGGAGAATAAGGGGGAGAATGAGGAGGAGAATTAGGAGGAGAATAGGGAGGAGAATGAGGAGGAGAATGAGAAGGAGGAGAATGTGGAGGAGAATGAGGAGAAGAATGAGGAGGAGAATGAGGAGGAGAATAAGGAGGAGAATGAGGAGGAGAATATGGAGGAGAATGAGGAGGAGAATAAGGAGGAGAATGAGAAGGGTAAATGTAGAAAATAGGGTATTGATGAGATATTGAGTTTGACTTCTAAGATGGGGTTAGAAATAAGTTGTCTTGGTAGGTAATGACTATATGAGGGTAGTTTAGGCTAGTCTTGACCTCCGTTGACCAAGAGTTGATTTTTTGACCAAAAGTCAACTTCAAGTCAACACTTGACTTAGAATTTGACCAAAACCAAACCAGAGTTGACCAGTTGACTGAAAATCAACTGTTAGTCAATATTTGACTTGTTTGACCTAGGGTTGACTCAGTGTTGACCAGAGTTGATTTTTTGACCAAAAGTCAACTGTAAGTCAACCTTGACCCAAATTGACCTAGTTTGACTTGGATTGACTTCTTGTGACCTTGTTTGACCTTGGTTGTCCTAGTGTGACCTAGTTTAGCTTGGTGTAACTTAGTTTGACCTAGTTTTGACTTAAACTTGTATATCATGATTAGATTAGCTTTCCTTTCATTATTAAACCATGTTTTGACTTGTAGTATCTCATCTTTAAGTCTGTGATTACTCTGAGTGTATGTTTACCTTATCAGCTCAGGACCACAGACGAGTACATTTATTGATAGTTTTCATTGTCTTGATATTTGCTATATCCGATTCAGTCGTAGTGTCTTACTTGATTCTTAGTCACGATAGTTCACGGACTAGTATTGTCGGATTCCTGTTATGATATGTCATTCCTGGATTTCTTGGGATACGGGTACTTGCTTGGTCTTGATTCTTGTACTTGTATTGACGTCGATTCCTGAAGAGGACTTGCTTCCCTCTTAGGGAATCCCGCGTCATGACGTGCTATGTCCGGATCCGTATACTATTCGGAGAATGGAGAATTTTATAGATAGTGTGATCAATGCCCACCTTGAGTTACTCCTTGCACCATAGCCATACCCTCACCTCACGATGGGTATAGCCTGACCTATGCTACTTCTCGCTCCATAGCTTACCATCCCGGCCGGGCCGAGTCCACGTACTTGTAGCCAGTCGGCTGGAAGCCTGATTCTTGACCCATACCGATCACATTATGCTATAATATTCGAGGCACATTTTATATTTACTTTATCTTATCATATATCCTGTTCTGTTCTACATTCAGTATTTCCTTTCCATGCCTGATACTCATATGCTCTACATGCCTTTACATTTTACCTTGATTGGAGACTAAGTTCTGCTCGGGAGAAGGGTTACAACCCCGATCCTTGTTTGGTTTAAGGGTTGTAACTCGACTTTCGAATGGTTCCCAAGTCTTTATATATCTTTGTCTTGTATTTCATTATACTGTCTCTTATAGTATTTGTCAATTCATATGGAACTGCTGTTGGTGGTTGTACTTGCTCATTTTTCTGACAGGAAACCGTTGACAAATTTTACAGATGATTCAGAGGCTGATTGCCCGACCTATTATGGGGACGGGTTAGATAGAGTAGACTTGGACCGTGGCTTGTTAGTAGAGCCACTAGACTTTGCTCACCCTGAGTAGTGTAGTTTAGTTAGGTTTGCCTGACCTGCGAGCCAGCTAGTACTTTTCAGACTGTAGTATTATATTATATTCTGTGATGTTATGTTTAGTTTTGGACTTGTGTGGATCTCGAACTTATTTCCTGCTTCATCTATCATATTTCCTTTCCATGCTATCTACCTTAGTTTTACATTTGTGATTGAGACTGTATTGCTATGTCACCTCCATTCGGAGTGTATATACTGTACATGTACCTTTATCTGTTTAGTTGTAGTATTTTTAGATGACCTAGACAGCATTCTACCACCGATGCTACGGCGTAGGCTGGACGTACCCACTTCTCTTGTCCCTAATCAGGGTGCGGGTCGTGACAGAGGATGTTGATTTTGGGGGAGAAATAAAGTCGGGATCATTGTCTTTGAGAAAGAATCAATTACGATTCCTACTATCATTTTTGACGATGTACAGGATTCTATACCTGTCATGATCAAGAAGTAAATTCGGAACCTCAATAAGACAATATAGAATTACCTCTATAAGTCGTTGTTGAGATACCTTAACAATGACAACGTAGCGGCACCCCATTCAAGATAAGGTAATTATTCCTAAGGAACAAACTCAACAACCTCAAGAACCGGTAACATTAAGATGGTCCACCAGAGAAAGGAGAAATATAATTTCGGATAATAATATCATATTTCTCTAGGAACGTGAGGAAAACTGTGGATACTGGAAGATGATCTAATCAACTTCCGTCAGGCCATAGAAAGTTCCAGTTCTCAAAGTGGATTAATACAATAAATAAGGAGTATAAGTCCATACAAGACAATAAAGTTTAAGAACTTGTCCCATTACCAAAAGGTATGAAGTCCATTGGTTACAAATGGACATCTAGAACTAAGAAGGATTCGAAGGGTCATATGGAGAGGTATAAAGTATGTCTTGTAGCTAGTGACTTTACTCAAAACTTAGGGATTGATTTTAAAGAGACTTTCTCTTCGGTATCTTTGAAAGACTCTTTTAAAACAATCATAGCAGTTGTTGCACATTTTGATCTTAAGTTACATCAAATGGATGTCAAAACGGTATTTCTCAATGGTAACATTGACGAAATAATTTATATGGTGCAACCAGAAAACTTTGTGTCAGAAGACCCAAAGAATATGGTTCGCAAACTGACAGAATCTATTTATGGACTCAAGCAGGCTTCTCGTCAAAGATACTTTGAGTTTTAACAACTGACTATCTCGTTTGGTTTTGAGATAAACATTGTTGAAGATTGTGTGTATCACAAGTTCAGTGGGAGTAGAAATAATTTTCTGGTTTTGTATATTGATTGAAGTATTTAATGCAAATCAGGTGACACCTCTCGTTAAAGGAGACAAATTCGGTCTCAAACAAGTGCCCTAAGGTTAGCCTTAAAATTAAGAAAATACAATATATTTTTCCTTCATGATCAGTTGTAGGGAGTCTAATGTATGCTCAAGTATGTACGCGTCAGGATATTGCGTACATATTAGGATGTTAGGCAGATATTTAAGCAAATATGGATGGATCATTGGATAGCAGCCAAACTACTTAAGTAATTAATAGAGAACAAGAAATTATATGCTCTTTGTAGGAGATTGGATAATTCTGGAGATCATAAGGTATTCCGACTCCGA
This sequence comes from Iris pallida, assembly GCA_029216955.1. Lineage (NCBI taxonomy): Eukaryota > Viridiplantae > Streptophyta > Magnoliopsida > Asparagales > Iridaceae > Iris > Iris pallida. The sequence continues at coordinate 10,286 of JANAVB010029748.1, forward strand.
TTTTGTTGGATGCCAACACAACAGGAGATCCACATCAGGTTATGCTGACTAATGGAGGTATATTTTGGATGAGTGTCAAACATGCACTCATAATTTCTTCCACCATAAAAGCAAGGTTTAAAACATGTTATGGGATATCTATTCAGAAAATATGGTTGTGAAATTGTCACAAGGCTGCGCCTAAAGTACGGTGTTGAAAGACCACATAAAATTATGGTGTGACAATAAATCAGCAGTACTGTATTCCAATAACAACAGAAACTTGTATAAGTCAAAGGATATTGGCATAAAGTTTCTAGTTGTAAATGAAAGAATTCAGAATGGTTATAGTGTCCATATAGCACATTAGGACAAACTCTATGTTAGCGGATCCGCTCACAAAAGCATTATCACCCAGGGTCTTTCATGAGCATACTGCTCATATGGGTGTTAATTAAGAATATGGCAATATAGTGGGAGTTTGTATTTTATGTATTTGGGTGCTATTTGGTTTTGGACACATTTATGTATTAAAGTATTTTGGATATTTATCTGATCAGATATATGGAAATTCAGTTCATTCTGTTTTCATTATGTTAAAGTATTGATCTCATTAAAGTTAAGGAGGACCAGTTGAAAATAGACATGTATTGATCACATTGCGTGTAATTTCCATGCTACGCATCCATGATTGATCTATGTCGTTTAGCTATATTGGTATTTGTGACCATTGATGGTTTAGTTACGCTATATGTGACGAATGCCGCTTTGATCCTATGTTGATATGGTTAATGGACGAGATTGTCCGGATATACCCTAAGGATTAAGATAGCAATTTATGAGCTCACTAAGGTTAACACAATTATAAGGTTACATATGTGGCCCAGTGGGAGATTGTTGAAATTATTCAATAATTAGGGGCCACACATGTAAAATTAATTGTGTTTGGGCTATCTAAATAAATAAGCCAAATTAAAGTGGTCTATTTGGAAATTGGCTTAAGGGTATAATTGTCATGGAATTAATGTGTAGATACCGGAGATAATTCTAATTTGATGAGGGGCCAAATTAGAAATATCACAACACACATATCTATATATATGTGTATTCATTAGGGTTATGGTCCCCAACTTATACGGCCACCAATAGAGAGGTTTTCTTTTTTTTTTCTCTTCTGCATCCCCATCAACAGAAAGAGAGGAACAAAAGATTTTTCACCTTTGTCATTAAGGGTCGTAGCAAGTTGGAAGATCGAACCCAATAAAGAGACGATCGCTTTAACATCCATCAAGTCAAGCAATGGATTCAGGTACGCTTCCGCAATCAATTTAATTTATGTTCTTCATCTCATGAATCGACACGGTACAATAAATTCTAATAGTGAGGCTATACAAGTCATAAATAAAATATCTCTATATACTCAATGTTATTTTTTATACTTGTAGATATATTTTCTAATACTTGGTAAATTATTTTATTAAATTTATTAGGATTATTTTTCTTTAGATTTATTGTTAGAAATGATAGATATATATAAAATGTTATTTTTAATAAATATGCATATATCTTGTATATACTAAATATATATGTATATAGTGGTATACATATAGTTATAATATATATAAAGGATTTGCATATCTTTAGATTATTATATATTCTTTATATATTAGGATTTATATTATTAGAAATATATCTTGATCAGGTATAGTAAAAAATAAAATCGAAACCTTTTGAATGACTCACGAGAAATTCACTAAAATTCTCATGAGTCATAATCCAGCAAAATCCACCGCTAACCAGTTGGCGTAGAGGTGATCAGTTTTATTGAATGGTCGATCCAAAAATCCCTCAAATCTTAATTAAATCGACCAAAATCTTTTCTAAACCTGGATCTTATCTAATTCTCCAGTTGATAGGATTGGAATTACATTAGGAATCAGTTTAATTACCCAAGTATTTGAATTAAAATTTGGATTCGATACTTGGTGTAAAGATACGGCTTTGTCGCCAAATTTTGGGAAGGAAAAACCTACGAATTCTCTCAAGACCAACCCCGAGCCTTCGCTAGCCTTCCCTGACCTTGTGCGCACCTATTACCGACTGCATCGCCTGTACGTCGCCCCAAACCATCGGCGATCACCGGAATACTCAGGAAATAGAGAAGTCTCTGTTTTGTTGGAGGCCACCTGTCACGACCCGCACCCTAGAGTTAGGGCACGAGAACGTAACAACGCCCAGCCTACGCCACAGTGTCGGCGGTAGAACGCTGTCCTAGGTCTCAATGCATCTAACAGTATAAGACTAAACAGTTTATACTCCCCGAATGGGGGTGACATAGCAGATACAGTCTCAATCACATCTACGGTGGAGCATGATAAAGATAGATAAAACATGAAATCCAAAATAAATATAGGAGATAGAAGTCTAAGTGTCTAAGATACATAAACCCAGAAATACATCTTAAAACTCAAATACAGTAATCCACAAAGTAAATACAACTCCAGACAAAATAAAATAACTATCTAAACAACCTCTACTGTGTCTCCTCTAGGCTAGCAGGCAATCCCAGACCATCTGTAAAATTTATCAACAGGTCCAGTCAGGACATGAGCGAGCACAATACATCTCAACAGTTCATAGCAGGTTAGAAAATATATTCATACAGTAAAGTAAGATACAAGTACTAAAAGAAGTACAGTATGTAAACAGAGAGAGAAAGCTGTAATAGAAATATCTACTATAAGTAAAGAGCTACCAGTGACTAGTGATTTAGAGCACAAGTCGACATGTGAACGGCTTGATTGTACATGGCTATACTAAAGAGGCATACATGGCTATTCTATTTTGGAATTGTTCACATGGCTATTTATACTCCCCCGTACCCCCAATTAATACACAAGGATCCAACCAGTTTATGTTATATGATGCTATGTAACAGCCCCCGAAGGGTAGTAGACCCCGAAGGTGATAGACCCCGAAGGTGATAGACCCCGAAGGTGATACATAGTAGTCCATAATGGAATAAGGATTCTAGGAAGACTCTACGATCATAAGAGTATATGTCGTAAGTGATCAAAGAACCAATGAAGCATATGATACGCCATGTAAGTAAAACGTACAGAACATGTAGTACCCGATGCTCCCTAAGGATAACATCTCAAGAAGGGATCCATATAGTACCAATCCGTGTGACCAACGTGACAGTATAAGTAAAGTAATCTACTGTAGGAAATAATTCTAAGCAGGATATGAAATGATCAGAGAATGTACTCGCCTCGATAACCTGAACAGCTGATAAGTATAGAGGGTCCAACTAAAGCCACAGAGTCCTATTTAAAGCAACACAGGTTACAAGGTGTCTGGCTCCTAATTAGAACAGCACAAGTCACAACATGTCCAGAAGGGTAATATAAAGTAATATAATGTATTCTACATGAATCTAGGTCAAAACTAGGCCAAAGTCAACCCTTGGTCAACTCTGGTCAACTGTACTAGTCAAATTAGGTCAAACTAGGTCATGTCCTAACCCAGTAAGTCTTACTAGGCCTAACCAAGACTATCCTAGCAAGCACACATCAATACAAGGCTATACAAGCCAACATACATCCAACTCTATATAGCATGCAATTATTCAATACTCAAATAGGCAAGAATTCACATTGGATATACACTAGGTAATCTATTACTTTAAGCTATATATGTCTACACATATATACACATGCATATATTGGTATTCAACATTAGGTCTATAATCATGGCATTTCAAATGGTTATATAAACTTATATATTACAACACAATAAGCTAACATATATATAATATACATACATAGCTAAGTTAACTATATTCATAAATACTTATTTAAGAGGCTATGTGTGTGTATGTGAACATGGCAAAAGGGCAAGTGAGGGTTAAATGGGCATACATGGTGTATACATATCAAAGAGTGTCAAAGTGTAAGTGAACAATGTGTCAAGTGTGATAGTGTCAACATAGTATAAGAGGGGGTACATGAGGTAATATAGGATTGTGTTAACATAGAACATTACATCTCATTAACTTGTATATTATATACATTACATCTATTATTATATTACATTCATGCTTGCATTCATTCATCATTCATTATTCTCTTGCACCACTATATGCACCATACATTACATACTATGGAACCTTCATATTCATTACAAGTCATACTTATGCATGCTTATATTAGATAGGATACTTACACCTCATACATCATTTATTTAACTATTTACTCATGCTTGTATTCTCTATTTAATTACATAATGTATATATATTAACATGGGTTAAAATCAAACAGAACATTATATTACACACAAGGGTGCACAAAATGCATATGCCGAATAGTAACTCCTACTAATAATCAATACTGTACCATCTCAGCATGAATTAAAATTTAGGATTAAATTATGTTATAGATCTATGTGTTAGCTTTCCGAAACTTTAAACGGATCGCATTTTCGTTTCCGAAAACTCCCGGAATCGCGAAAACATCGAGAACGCATTTGTCTTTCGTACAGCTGACACTCAAATAATTCTCCAGAAAGTTACAGAAAGAATTAGGCCTATTAATACATGTTTTTGGAAAGCTAACTTCAATACGCTTCTTTTAAAAAAAATGGGAGACTAAACCGAGCTTTGAGCTAGAAGTTATGACATTTCTAAGTTAGGGCTGAAGTTAAAAACGTGGATAAAAATCATGACGGATTTAGGTAGTTTGAGACAAAAGAACACAAGTATATAACATAATATATTAAGAACTCACTCTCTACACTAATATGTATATATGAGACACTATAGAACATATCTCCAATAAAAAAATATGAGATTAAACATGTAATAATTCATTCATACATAACAACAACACATAGTGTGTCCAAATTTGGATTTTCCCACATCGACACAACCACAACACAAAGGACACTCCTATGACCTCCAAATGGACACGAAATGGACACAAATGGAGATACAACTATGGGGTCATTCCTATGGGTTCAAATAGACCTATATGCATGAGGAAATGAAAAGGAGAAGGGATTTATACCTCCCGGTAGATCGAATCGAAGAAAAGCCTTCCCGGAGCGACACCGACACGTAGAGATTCCAAAAGGACACGAACGAGCTCCGAATCCTCCCAAACTTGGGTAGCTTCCTCCTTGGCTAGAATGGAGAAGGAAAAAAGAAGATTTGGTGGTGAAATGGAATAATTTGGTGGAGAAATTGCTAGGGATTGCTCTCTAGGAATTTGGGGAAGAACAATAGAGAGAAAAATAGATGGATAATGACAAATGGGAGGCTCAACCCTATCCTTATTATGGCTGGCCATAAAGGTGGTTTTGTCCTATTAGGAAAAGTCCAAAAGTCCCTTTTCTAGTCTATTTACTAATACATTGGTAAGGGGTTAAGTCGGGGGTAGTTTGGTCAATCCTAAAACACTAATCCATATTAATACTAACCAAAATAATTAGTCTAGTCACTAAATAAATTAATATCATGTGGACTAAAATTAATATTATGTGGGCCATGCCTAACTAGTGTGTGGGCCCGCTAGAGTCAAAACTATCCCGGGTCCCCGATACAAGTCGGAATGAGTTAAAATTCGAATCCGACTCAAATAACCCCAAAATATTACAATAAATAAATAAATAATTCCAAAATAATTAAAAAATGAAAAATGATAAAAATACCCCTGTTTCTGGAAACTGGGGGTGACAAATCTATCCACCTTAAAAAAATTTCGTCCTCGAAATTAAAACAAAGCAATCACAGGAAACACATGCAGAAAACAATCTCATTCAAATACTTTTCAAAAAAATCAGCAATAAAAAAAATCTCCTTGAGGCACATCAAACATTTATAAATAAAAACTAATACGTATCCGATACGGACACAAACTATCACACCTATCAAAGGTCAAAATTAACAATCACCAACGCAATAAATATCAAAATAATTCAAAGAGGTCTAATGCAAAATATCCTTAGGCCAAAAATGACATAATCACATGGTTAGGCTCTAGGTCAAACAGTCTCTAGGGTTTCACTAGCAAAACATCAAAATTACAAGTCAAGATTTTAAATAGTTTTAAAATGATTTAAAAAATTACCAAAATTATATCATGATTTAAATGTCAAATCAATAAATGATTAAAATTACAAAATTTTAAAATTACTCTTATTTTAGAAAATTGGGTGTTACAAGTCTACCCACCTTAGAAAAATTTCATCCTTGAAATTTAAAATATCCATACTCCCTCTAGGTCAAACCCCCACAAATCAAAGTCCCAGATTAAAACAAATCATGTGATCAAAAGAATGACATACAGGGTCATTGCATACGGTGGTAGTGAAAGTCTCATCTAGGTATACTAGTCATGCTAAACCAAGACGGTCATAGGGTATCAAACACACAATAAATCTAGAGTGCTAAACTGGAAAAGATACATAAATAACAAATCATCAAAGCTGTAAGACAGTCTACCATCCTGTGTGAAAGCTGGTACTCAAAAAAAATATATATGTAAATAAGAAAGGTAACTTCCAATAATCTAAAAGGGTACAGAAAAATTAATTTCAAAGTTAAAGAATTGAAAGTCACTTGTATTGAAATCCAATCACAATATATATATAGAGAGAGTTAGAGAGGGAAAAGCTGGCATTATGTAATGTTATATGGTTTGTGTGTGTATGGGTGTATGTAAACAGGTTAATATGGTAAGATAGTAGGCATATGTGTAGACGAAATATACATAAAATTGTATATGAGAAATTGGGTTTCAAAACAACGGCTATCAGTTACACTAATCATGGCATATTGGTTAAACAATCTACAATACGCAACTTATTTACTCATAACATGCATGGCTAACCTTATATATATATATATAAAGAGGGTGTGTGTGTGTCCTTGTACAGGGTTATAGCCTAGTATTGAAATGTTAAACCTAGTTTTAGTTCAGCATTTACATGCAAAGTCTAAAAATAAGCTAACATTTAAAACAGTAAAATATTAACATAATGCAGTCTCAGATTTTAGGATTTTGAAATATCGCAACCCATCTCAATGGTCATAATACATCCTAACATGATAGAAATGAAACCCTAACATACTATCCATATATTTATCTATGCACACAGTTCAATATTACATGTTAAATCTGAAATTTAACTAAACATGGAAATCAATGTAAAAATGTTAACATGTAACTAGTTTTCAGGGTTTTGGAGAAATTTGAACATTAAAAACCAACTCAATGTTTATCACAACTAACATGTAAGAATATGAAACATAAATTTATATCCATACTTCCCACAAGGTATATAGCTCAAATATTACATTTAAGAAATAAAACAGCAATTTGAACTAACATTTGGAATCCCGCATCAAGGGTTAACATGCACACAGTCTCAGATTTTACAAATTTAAACACAAAACTCAACCAAAATTTTGAATTGAAACCCCACGTATAACATACATGTGCAGTGATTTAAACATAACTAATAATATAAAATTTATATTTAAATTACGAATTTAAACATAGAAAAGCAGAGAACCAGAAATATTGGAGTTTTGACAATTTAAACATCAACAACATATTAATATGTATTTAGATAGGTAGAAAAATCAAGTGTAGCATGCATACGTGTTAGGCAAAGTGTCTGCTATATATATTCATATACATATTCTCATGTCCTAATATAAAAAAAATATTTCTACGTTAAGACTAACATTTAGATTCCTACCAAGATTGCAAGCAGGTGATTGACGTAATCAAGGCAGTTTTATTATTATTATTATTATTTAATACAAAAATAATAGCAAGGAAGAAATAACGATAAAATCTGTTTTGCTTATCTATTTAAAGAAGAACCATTTTGAAATCCAGAGCTAAATTATCAAATCCAAGATAAAGTCTAGCAAAATTATCGATTCATTGCATTAAGAAGAAACTCATAGCAAGAAGTTACGCAAAGGTTTATAAAAACAAGCAAACCTACTCTTAAGTTAAATAATAAGAAGCAAACAAAACAAAACAATTAATAATTAATTTTTTTTTGAAGGACAGAAACAAAAGTAGAGAAAACATGTTTCGAAAACATTTAAGGTACAATCTGATAATCATATGCGTCTGTCCAAAATCATGGTACACTAAATCCTCGTCATACTAGTAAATAAGGCTACGATAATCACAGAGTCCTTGACTTATGCACATACCTCTAGAATCGTGGTATTTAACATTTTTGCGGTGCCGCTAGCTTGGCTGCGAAAACCTTAAATTTCCACACCCGAAAAATATATCCAGAGTCAGACTATATGTCCTCACCATGCTGGCTAATGTGACTATAGAAGACTAGATTCCATAACATAGATGACCTAGCCCATATAATTTTATCTTGTCAAAAAAAATTAAATTAAATCAACAATGAATACCCATAAATCAAATCAAATTTATCAACGAACTTCAAAATTCAAAATGAACAAAAATCCATCAAAATATAACTCGGATGCAACAGCTATCATCAAGATTCAAAATTCGACAACCATTCATCAAAATTAATGAATACAACTCAATTCAACCATAATCCATCAAAATCAAATTTAACAACAGTAAGTAAAAATAAATCAAATCAAGGGAAAAAAGAGTTCTCAAATCGAAGTTAAAATAAGATTCTCAAGGGTCGTCCCGGGAATCTCTCAAGGGTCCTAACTGTGATTGAGTACCTTCAAAAATATATTCTATTCCTACTGCAGGCTGTAGTGGTACTCTAGCTCGAATACCACTACACAAACTCGACCTGCATGGGCCACCACTAAAAATGTGTCACGACCCGCACCCTAGAGTTAGGACACGAGAACGTAACAACGCCCAGCCTACGCCGCAGTGTCGACGGTAGAACGCTGTCCTAGGTCTCAATGCATCTAACAGTATAAGACTAAACAGTTTATACTCCCCGAATGGGGGTGACATAGCAGATACAGTCTCAATCACATCTACGGTAGAGCATGATAAAGATAGATAAAACATGAAATCCAAAATAAATATAGGAGATAGAAGTCTAAGTGTCTAAGATACATAAACCCAGAAATACATCTCAAAACTCAAATACAGTAATCCATAAAGTAAATACAACTCCAGACAAAATGAAATAACTATCTAAACAACCTCTACTGTGTCTCCTCTAGGCTAGCAGGCAATCCCAGGCCATCTGTAAAATTTATCAACAGGTCCAGTCTGGACAGGAGCGAGCACAATACATCTCAACAGTTCATAGCAGGTTAGAAAATATATTCATGCAGTAAAATAAGATACAAGTACTGAAAGAAGTGCAGTATGTAAACAGAGAGAGAAAGCTGTAATAGAAATATCTACTATAAGTAAAGAGCTACCAATGACTAGTGATTTAGAGCACAAAGTCGACATGTGAACGGCTTGATTGTACATGACTATACTAGAGAGGCGTACATGGCTATTCTACTTTAGAATTGTTCACATGGCTATTTATACTCCCCCGTACCCCCAATTAATACACAAGGATCAAACCAGGTTATGTTATATGATGCTATGTAACAGCCCCCGAAGGGTAGTAGACCCCGAAGGTGATACATAGTAGTCCCATAAATGGGATAAGAATTCTAGGAAGACTCTACGATCATAAGAGTATATGTCGTAAGTGATCAAAGAACCAATGAAGCATATGATACGCCATGTAAGTGAAACACACAGAACATGTAGTACCCGATGCTCCCTAAGGATAACATCTCAAGAAGGGATCTATATAGTACCAATCCATGTGACCAACGTGACAGTACAAGTAAAGTAATCTACTGCAGGAAATAATTCTAAGCAGGATATAAAATGATCAGAGAATGTACTCGCCTCGATAACCTGAACAGCTGATAAGTATAGGGGGTCCAACTGAAGCCACAGAGTCCTATTTAAAGCAACACATGTTACAAGGTATCTGGCTCCTAATTAGAACAGCACAAGTCACAACATGTCCAGAAGGGTAATATAAAGTACTATAATGCATTCTACATGAATCTAGGTCAAACTAGGCCAAAGTCAACCCTTGGTCAACTCTGGTCAACTGCACTAGTCAAATTAGGTCAAACTAGGCCATGTCCTAACCCAGTAAGTCTTACTAGGCCTAACCAAGACTATCCTAGCAAGCACACATCAATACAAGGCTATACAAGCCAACATACACCCAACTCTATATAGCATGCAATTATTCAATACTCAAATAGGCAAGAATTCACATTGGATATACACTAGGTAATCTATTACTTTAAGCTATATATGTCTACACATATATACACATGCATATATTGGTATTCAACATTAGGTCTATAATCATGACATTTCAAATGGTTATATAAACTTATATATTACAACACAATATGCTAACATATATATAATATACATACATAGCTAAGTTAACTATATTCATAAATACTTATTTAAGAGGCTATGTGTGTGTATGTGAACATGGCAAAAGGGCAAGTGAGGGTTAAATGGGCATACATAGTGTATACATATCAAAGAGTGTCAAAGTGTAAGTGAACAATGTGTCAAGTGTGATAGTGTCAACATAGTATAAGGGGGTACATGAGGCAATATAGGATTTGTGTTAACATAGAACATTACATCTCATTAACTTGTATATTGCATACATTACATCTATTATTACATTACATTCATGCTTGCATTCATTCATCATTCATTATTCTCTTGCACCACTATATGCACCATACATTACATACTATGGAACCTACATATTCATTACAAGTCATACTTATGCATGCTTACATTAGATAGGATACTTACACCTCATACATCATTTATTTAACTATTTACTCATGCTTGTATTCTCTATTTAATTACATAATGTATATATATTAACATGGGTTAAAATCAAATAGAATATTATATTACACACAAGGGTGCACAAAATGCATATGTCGAATAGTAACTCCTACTAATAATCAATACTGTACCATCTTAGCATGAATTAAAATTTAGGATTAAAGTATGTTATAGATCTATGTGTTAGCTTTCCGAAACTTAAAACGGATCGTGTTTTCGTTTCCGAAAACTCCCGGAATCACGAAAACACCGAGATCGCATTTGTCTTTTGTACAGCTGACACTCAAATAATTCTTCCGAAAGTTACAAAAAGAATTAGGCCTATTAATACATGTTTTTGGAAAGCTAACTTCAATATGCTTCTTTTAAAAAAAATGGGAGATTAAACCAAGCTTTGAGCTAGAAGTTATGACATTTCTAAGTTAGGGCTGAAGTTAAAAACGTGGATAAAAATCATGACGGATTTAGGTAGTTTGAGACAAAAGAACACAAGTATATAACATAATATATCAAGAACTCACTCTCTACACTAATATGTATATATGAGACACTATAGAACACATCTCCAATACAAAAATATGAGATTAAATATGTAATAATTCATTCATACATAACAATAACACATAGTGTGTCCAAATTTGGGATTTTCCCACATGGACACAACCACAACACAAAGGACACTCCTATGACCTCCAAATGGACACGAAATGGACACAAATGGAGATACAACTATGGGGTCATTCCTATGGGTTCAAAATAGACCAATATGCATGAGAAAATGAAAAGGAGAAGGGATTTATACCTCCCGGTAGATCGAATCGAAGAAAAGCCTTCCCGGAGTGACACCGACACGTAGAGATTCCAAAAGGACACGAACGAGCTCCGAATCCTCCCAAACTTGGGTAGCTTCCTCCTTGGCTAGAATGGAGAAGGAAAGAAGAAGATTTGGTGGTAAAATAGAATAATTTGGTGGAGAAATTGCTAGGGATTGCTCTCTAGGAATTTGGGGAAGAACAAGAAAGAGAAAAATAGATGGATAATAACAAATGGGAGGCTCAACCCTATCCTTATTGTGGCTGGCCATAAAGGTGGTTTGTCCTATTAGGAAAAGTCCAAAAGCTCCTTTTTTAGTCTATTTACTAATACATTGGTAAGGGGTTAAGTCGGGGGTAGTTTGGTCAATCCTAAAACACTAATCCATATTAATACTAACCAAAATAATTAGTCTAGTCACTAACTAAAATTAATATCATGTGGACTAAAATTAATATTATGTGGGCCATGCCTAACTAGTGTGTGGGCCCGCTAGAGTCAAAACTACCCCGGGTCCCCGATACAAGTCGGAATGAGTTGAAATTCGAACCCGACTCAAATAACCCCAAAATATTACAATAAATAAATAAATAATTCTAAAATAATTTAAAAATGAAAAATGACAAAAATATCCCTATTTCTGGAAACTGGGGGTGACACCACCAGGTACCCAAGTTCTTCTATGCTTTTCTTCGATTATATGTGACTATATTGTGATCTATAAAATCCTATAGAAAGCCTATACGACCCTCTCGAAACCCCATTAAGTAGATTCGAGTATAGGAAGACAATCGATCTAGAAAAATTGATTCAAATCAAGGAAAAACTGCCCGAAGACAGCACGTAAATACAGTCCCAAACCCTTATTTGGAAGACAAAATTTTGCCGATCCTTTGTCAGTTTCGAGAATCTGCCTAAACAGATTTATTGACAACATATACGAGATGGAAACCCCACTTTTAGTTTTATTTATCATCGATTAATTTGTGATTAAAACAGTTTCAAACTTTTAGGAAAAAAACTAGTTTTCGAATTACGAATTTCAATAATTTTCACTGATACGGCGTGCGTCCCGACAAACTAGGCGACGTGATCATAACCCATAAGCATCAAAAGACGCGTATGAATGTTGTCAACATATAGAATTCAACAAAATTCGATTTTGTTGTGTGTGCGTGACGAAATAGAGGCGTATCGGTCGAGATACCCCGTATTGACCCCTTTGCAAACTAGCCTATAACTTTCTGCACGTTCGTCATCTCGAAATGAAACTTACGATATCAGGACCATGTCATCTTTTTGGTCCTGTGAGCCAAGTTTGGTCCGATTCTGAGAAGGTCGACCAGAACGCTACTTTGGCGGGCCCGCGACCCTATCTAACGGGCAAATTTGTGCACGACCTACCGGAATCCAACTTTGGATATACGGTTGGCTTCGTATCGTCAAACTAGACCCGTAAACATATAGTTTGATGACTTTAGAGACCGTAGATACTGGCACACTTTTCGGTGCAAACGGGTCCAACGTGGACATCGTTTTGACCAAAAATTACGATTTTGCTCCTGTATCCAAAATTGGACTTTTGGGTAGGTATTTTTAGACATATCTTTTATACCAAAAATGTTCATGATGTTTATTTCAGCATCCGAAGACGTTTGCGGGACTTGACTTTGTTGCTTCACTATTCTGACGATCTGCATGTGTGGACTTGCCATTCTGCACACTACCTCCAGGCAAGGTACATTGCCATGTTTACTGCTTATAAATATTGCATCTTATTTTTAGTTATTTCATATTACTTACCTTTTGTTTACTTTTAGTTCTTCCAGTTGCATCTTTGTCACGGTCAAGATTTACTTACTTGCTTTCAGTTATATATGATGCACATGCTAGTAGTATTTTCTTTCGTGTCTTTAAATTGCATATGAACCTAGAGTTAAGGGACTACCTTGTCAGTATGTAAGTCATAAACCTTGACACAGTTGTACCACGAGGTATGTGTGAAATATGAGTAACATATAGAGGTACTTGTGTGTTGGTTGATCACCCGTACGCATGCGTTAGGTTTAACTGCTAATAGAGGCATGTTAGGAGACTTGGAAGTTAGTAGAGGTACATGGTCATGGATATGACTTAATAGGTGCATAGGATGGGAAGAATATTTCTTTATCATATGGGCTACTATTACACTTTCTTTTATTACCGGAAGCTCCGCTGGAGATACGGTCTTATATACCCCTTTATCATGTACTTTCTGGCGTATGATGTTCGTGGAATGTTATGCTTTGAGGTCCCAGTTTGCCATTAAAATATTTGAATTAGAATTTCAATCATAAACAGAACATTGTTACAATGTAGGACTCAGATGTAGTCCTAGGAGTATACTTTTATTTTTATCTGGGTTACTTGTGTCGATGGAGCGAGTGGAAATGCGTTGACTCCGTTGACGATTTGACGACGATTTTAGATTCTCTGAAGGTCTAGGTTGCTCTAGATGCCAGAGTGTTATGAGGAGAAGCGGACGTTAAGTGTCTCTTCTGGCCTCTGTGGAGGTGCTTCTCCCTGAGTATATATGTCTACCTTTGTCTGTGTGTGTCTGTGAAGAAGGAAGTAATCTCTCTATTTATAAGTAGCAGGTTGGGCTGCTCATGCGCGCATATATAGGATGCGCCTGTACATGGGAATGCCACGTGGCTAGAGCTGGCGGGGGCGCATGGTTGATGCTCCATAATTTGGGGATTGAATCCTTCCTATTGCGCCTGTGGTGCTACAGAAGAGCTGACACGTGGCGACTGAGAGGATTCTTCGGTTGCTGAGATCTTGGGTAGTTAGCACCCCTTCGTGGACTGAACTAAGTCAAAGGACACGTGGCATATGTCCGTGGCTCAAAGATCTCGAATTCGGTGGAGAGTGATCTGACAGGATGTGCCTAGGATTGGGCGCATGTAGAGGGCTTTAGCTGTTGTCTTTAGGGATCAAGAGCGAGTCCAAGCGCATGGCTTTGAGGTACATGCAAAGATTTAGGCGCATGGCTGTGGTGGCGCATACGCTTTGGTTGGCCACGTGGCAAGGCAGCTCGATCGAATAACTCTAAAGGGTTGGAGACTCCTCGGGGGACGTGTTGCCGCATCTGTCAAGCGGTATTAAATGTTCGATATTACAGGCACATGGGCTTCTGTCCGGCCTGTCACTCAGCATTAAATGCTCGGATTATGGGCTCGATCTCTGTTTTGGGCACATCAGAAGGAGGTGCAGGGATTTGCCATACGGCGCATCCACCTAGGCCCGACTGTTGGGTTCCCAATGTTTTGATTGTGCATGTTGACTGGGCTGATTTCGAAGGGATAGGTTCATCACCATGAATGCAAATTCATTGCATAGAATTCGGAGAGCCCGCTGTCACGACCCGCACCCTAGAGTTAGGGCACGAGAACGTAACAACGCCCAGCCCACGCCGCAGTGTCGGCGGTAGAACGCTGTCCTAGGTCTCAATGCATCTAACAGTATAAGACTAAACAGTTTATACTCCCCGAATGGGGGTGACATAGCAGAATGTAAACTCAATCACATCTAAGGTAGAGCATAAAGAAAGATAGATAAAACATGAAATCGAAAAGAGATACAACAGATAGAAGTCTAAGTGTCTAAGATACAAACTCAGAATACATCTCAAAACTCAAATACAGTAATCCATAAATACAATTCAAGATGACTGAAAATAAACTATAAGTAAAAACCCTAGCTATCTATGCAACCTCTACTGTCTTCTCTAGGCTAGCAGGCAACCTCCAGGCTATCTGTAAAATTTATCAACGGGTCCAGTCAGGACTGGAGCGAGCACAGTACATCTCAACAGATCATAGCAGGTTAGAAAATATAATCATGCAGTAAAGTAAGATACAGGATCTGAAGGAAATACAGTATGTAAACAGAGAAAGAGAACTGTAATAGAAATATCTACTATAAGTAGAGAGCTAACAGTGGCTAGTGAGTCAGAGTACAATATAAACATGTGAATGGCATAGAAGATTCTGGGAACTATACTATAGAGTGATTCTGGGAACTGCACTACTTGGATATTATTCACATGTTTACTTCTACTCCCCCATACCCCCAATCAATACACAAGGATCCAACCAGGTTATGTTATGATTCCATACAAAGGCCCACAAGGGGTGATACATGGATATCCCATAAATGGGTGATTCTGGGAATGCCCATAATGGGGTGATTCTGGGAATGCCCATAAATAGGTGATTCTGGGAAGACTCTGTGATCATGAGAGTACATGTCACAAGTGATCGAAGAACCGTGAAGCATAGTGATACACCATGTAAGTGAAACGCACAGAATATGTAGTATACAATGCTTCCTGAGGGGATAACATCTCAAGAAATGATCCATATAGTACTAATCCATGTTACCAACGTGACATCATCAAGTATAGTAATCTAAAGCAGGAAAATAATTCTAACATGATATGAAATGATCAGAGAATATACTCGCATGATATCTGAATGTCCAAGGTAAAGATACTGTCTGAGAAGAGGTATCTGGCTCCTAATTAGAACAACACAAGTCACAACATGTCCAGAAGGGTAATATAAAAAGCACTACAATGCATTCTACATGAATCTAGGTCAAACTAGGCCAAAGTCAACCCTTGGTCAACTCTGGTCAACTGCACTAGTCAAACTAGGTCAAACTAGGTCATGTCCTAATCCAGCAAGTCTTACTAGACCTAACCAAGACTATCCTAGCAAGCACACATCAATACAAGGCTATACAAGCCAACATACACCCAACTCTATATAGCATGCAATTATTCAATACTCAAATAGGCAAGAATTCACATTAGATATACACTAGGTAATCTATTACTTTAAGCTATATATGTCTACACATATATACATATGCATATATTGGTATTCAACATTAGGTCTATAATCATGGCATTTCAAATGGTTATATAAACTTATATATTACAACACAATATGCTAACATATATATAATATACATACATAGCTAAGTTAACTATATTTATAAATACTTATTTAAGAGGCTATGTGTGTGTATGTGAACATGGCAAAGGGGCAAGTGAGGGTTAAATGGGCATACATAGTATATACATATCAAAGAGTGTCAAAGTGTAAGTGAACAAAGTGTCAAGTGTGATAGTGTCAACATAGTGTAAGGGGTACATGAGGTAATATAGGGTTTGTGTTAACATAGAATATTATATTTCATTAACTTGTATATTGCATACATTATATATATTATTACATTATATTCATGCTTGCATTCATTCATCATTCATTTATTCTCTTGCACTACTATATGTACCATACATTACATACTATATAACCTACATATTCATTACAAGCCATACTTATACATGCTTACATTAGATAGGATACATACACCTCATACATCATTTATTTAAAAATTTACTCATGCTTGCATTCTCTATTTAATTACATAATGTATATAAATTAACATGGGTTAAAATCAAATAGAACATTATATTACACACAAGGGTGCACAAAATGCATATGCCGAATAGTAACTCCTACTAATAATCAATACTGTACCATCTCAGCATAAATTAAAATCTAGGATTAAAGTATGCTATAGATCTATGTGTTAGCTTTCCGAAACTTTAAACGGATCGCGTTTTCGTTTCCGAAAACTCCCGGAATCGCGAAAACACCGAGAACGCGTTTGTCTTTCGTACAGCTGATACTCAAATAATTCTCCAGAAAGTTACAGAAAGAATTTGGCCTATTAATACATGTTTTTGGAAATCTAACTTCAATACGCTTCTTTTAAAAAAAACGGAAGATTAAACCGAGCTTTGAGCTAGAAGTTATGACATTTCTAAGTTAGGGCTGAAATTAAAAACGTGGATAAAAATCATGACGGATTTAGATAGTTTGAGCCAAAATAATACACAATATATATCCTAATTATCCACAACAATAATGACAATAATAATATGAGGAACCATACTCACAAACTTGATTATATAATCATCATGAACCATTTATTACATATATAAATATAGATACACTCTCATTACAATATATATATATATATATATATATATATATATATATATATATATTTATATATATATATATATATATATATATATATATATATATATATATATATATATATATATATATATATATATATATGTTACATGAACACATCTATAAGAGATACATGAATGAAATGTAAAGTACTCAAGAACACATCTCTACATATTCAAATCTGAGATTTAATATGAATTAATTCATTTAATCAATATTTTAAATATAAAGTGTGTCCAAGTTTGGGGGTTTTCCCCATGAACACAAGACACAACAATAATACAATAGAAATCCCTAAAGGACACATAATGGACACAAGAGGACACAAAATAGGGACACAACAATGGGGGTCATTCCTATGGTTAAAACTTTTCTAAATGTAAAATGGAGAAATAAAAGAGAAGGAAATATTACCTAAAGGAGAGAAAATCCAAGGAGAAAGGCTTCTTCCTTGGGAGAGCTTGAGAGCACTTGGGGAAGAAGACTTCTCAAAAAAAGAAAATGAGATGGTAGTCCTATTAGGGCCGGCCACAATGGTTATCCCCCCTCATTGAATATTACAAGTTTGCCCCTCCCTTAGTTACAAGTGTTTAAAACAATTTTGGTTAGGGTTTGGGGGTAAAAGGGTCAAAATAAAAACTCTAAATGGTTAACCTAATAATTAGGATTATGACTAATCTTTCTAACATGACTAATTAAAATGTGGGCCATGGCTAACTAATGCATGGGTCCAACTAGAGTCTAAGTTACCCCGGGTCCCCGTTACAAGTCGGATTGAGATGCAATTCGAACCCGACTCAAATAATCCCAAAACAATATCATAAATAATAAAATAATATCAAAATAATTCAAAGAGGTCAAATGCAAAAATATCCTTAGGCCAGAAATGACATTAAAATATCATAATCACATGGTTAGGCTCTAGGTCAAACAGTCTCTAGGGTTTCACTAGCAAAACGTCAAAACCACAAGTCATTGATTTAAATAATTTTAAAATAATTTAAAATCACCAAAAATTATATCATGAATTAAATATCATTATTAAAATAATTATAAACACGAAATTTCAAAATTACCCTCATTTGGAAAACTGGGTGCTACAACTCTACCCACCTTAGAAAAATTTCGTCATCGAAATTTAAGATCGATAGTACTCCTTCTAGAGCCTCTAACCTACCCAATATCTAAGGTAACACTTCCTAACACTGGAATAATAAACGGACATCTAAATAGTGTCAATCTAGGAATACCTTCAATACTGCTCTGCTGTACGGCGGTAATGAAAATTCAATAAAATATGGACTGGAACCTATATCCAAGGGACTGGACCTATTTTAAAGTGGTCTTAACTAAGGATGAAAAGGAACTGATCATAGGCTATAGGTATGCTCAAACTATTATCTTCCTATTAACCATCTATTAATACATTCTATTACCATAGGAACGATGCATTACTAAGACATATAGGCCCCTATCTCTCATAACACATTTATACTCACCAAAAGACTAGTACATCCTATCAAGGCTGATACTATAATCTCTCATAAATCTCATAAGCTATATGTTTATAGACACACATCCCCACATCAAGGACTAACCTATATATATCTACAACTGATACTAAAGGGGTGACGTCCCTATTTCCCAACAATCAAGGTCTAAAATTTTTATCTAAATCATGCAATTTGAAGGAATAGTATACAAGGTCAGGGCATACCGTAGCAGTTGGAAGTCTCACCTAGGTACACTAATCATTCTAGGTCAAAACAGTCTCTATGGTATCAACACACAAATAATCTAGGGTGTCCTAATTGGAAAGGTAAGGCAACAACAATCATCAAGGTTGTAGGGCTGTCTACCATCCTATATAAAAATTGGTCATTAACAAGCAACTAAGAAATTATTAAAAGGTTACTATTCCATAAAATGGCAAAAATTAATTTAGGCACAACAGATCACAAATAGATTTTGTCTTGACACGATCTAAGTTGATCAATTTCGGGATAAAACGAGATTTGGACAAGAAGGGAAATCAATGAAATCAAAGTATGAGCACGAGCATCCAATGATGGAGGTTCAGGTCATGATTAAATTTAATTCGACTGAGTACGAATACGAGGTTCATAGGCGATGAAAAGATTTCAAGGAGAATTGTCAAGGCTGTCGCGAATGAGACTCTAGGGTCAAGTTTAACTATGTCTCCATTCTCGTAGATTGATATATGAAAAAGCGAACCAAAGTGCAATAGGTTGATCAGACCATCATGTACCGGTTCTGATTAGACAATATGTTAGTGGGTGGCCACCCAATAAAATATGTCATGACCACGCTCGAAAATAGATAAGCTTGCAAAACTAAGGCTAATTTAGCAGCACAAGATATAAGGGTGGTAATAATGAAAGGAATTACATAGTCCAAGTTTCTTAACCAACGGGTCAAATCAGATAAGGTACAAGGTTAAGCATCTAAGGAAACAAGCAGAACACCATCATATGTCGGGTCGAAAGAATTAAGTCAAGGCTGGATTTCTAATTGAAATAAGAAGAAATTTAGTATAATAGTAGAGGTTATAGTTTAGCCAGTTGACCAGAAAATCATATCAAGAAAATAGAGTACAAAAAGATGGGTTTTAGTGGGACATGATATACCTACACGAAGGTGAGCTCGTCTAGGTCTTGCATATAAGATTTGTTGGAGGGTAACAGCTAGTATTACATTCCGATTATCAAAGTCACGATAAGGAACATCAAGGATCTCAATTAGAAAGTGGGAGTTCAAGAGGTGTTAATTAATGCACAAAAATAATGAAGATCGAGTTAGTCATCTGCTTCTGATACTCTTAAGTTCATCTGGTCATAACTTGCCAATCATATCTTTACCTCACCAGTCTCCATATAAAAATTTAACCTTTACTTAAACCCTTACCATGACTACCGTATTCCCAATTTCCAAACATCACTCTTGAAGCACAGCCCTCACTTTTAGGAATCAACATTAACCATTTATTTAAATTTCCAAGTTCTTTCACATTGTCTTAAATTTGACCCAAAACCTCTAAATTCCGTTTACGAATTCCTTGAACTTGTTCAAATTGTTCTCCTCGTATTATTTAATTTAAATCTCTAGGCCTTACAAAACTTATCTTCCATCATAAAATCAACTTTCGTATTTTCTTCGACATACACCCTTGAATATTATTCTCCTAAAAATATTTCACAACAATCTCTAAACTTCCATAACTTTGTGTTTTCTCTATCCCTAGTCATTTCCTCGCAACATCTTGTTTAATATCCTTATTAAACACAATTAACTTCTCTTTTCCATTACTAACCTTCTACATAGCCTCAGAGTAAAAGTTTTTCCCAGAATCAATAACCAAGATTTTCTAAGTTTTCAAAACTAGGTTGACCTCTGATATCTTCATTAGTTTTGAATACATCTCATAACCCCAAAATTTCTCTAAATGTAATTATTTCCAGATTGGCAGTATACATCTCTTTATTCTATTCGAGACCCTTACCACATTTCTATCTCAAGTTTCCATATGGAACACTCCACATTTGATTTCCTTTAGATCATCATAAAATAACCAGTTACATCTTCTCTGAGCTACATAATTTACGTCACTTCCTTAGCCTTCCCCATGCAAAAGATACGAAGATTCAAGGGTTTCGAAGTACATCTGGTAGGAACGACAAGATATGGGTATTTAATGTAATGAGACAGAGTTTAAGATAAGAGGTAAATAAGAATGCAAGGGAATAATGGCGAGAAAGAATAATGAAGATATGTTCTTTCTCATCGGTTCAAACGAGAGGAACCCATCAAGCTTAAATTCAATAGCAAGGAATGAGGGTGAATCCAAACAAGAGGAAAAAGAATTCCAATTGAAGTTCAAAATGAGTTTCTCAGGGGTCGTCCCAGAAATCTCTCAAAGATAAGTGTGATTGAGTACCTTGGATTTGAAAATATTAATCTAAATACAAAATTAAATCAACAACTACAAAATTTTATCAAAATCATCAACTAATACCAGGATTCAAAGTTCTACAATGAATCCACAAAATCAAATTCAAATCAAGGAAAAAGGTGAATCAAAATAAGGAAAAGGAGTTTAAATCGGAATTCAAAATGAGATTCTCAAGGGTCATCCCAGGAATCTCTCAAGGAATCCTAACAGTAATTGAGTATCCTCTCATCCTAACATCTTAATTTATATATTCTATAGCAGGTTCGTAGTAGAACAACTAAGTCGTTGCGCTACTACGAAATCGCACTAATGCGAATCTCGACCTGCATGGGCCACCACTAAAAATGTGTTACGACCCGCACCCTAGAGTTAGGGCACGAGAACGTAACAACGCCCAGCCTACACCGCAGTGTCGGCGGTAGAACGCTGTCCTAGGTCTCAATACATCTAACAGTATAAGACTAAACAATACTCCCCGAATGGGGGTGACATAGCAGAATGTAAACTCAATCACATCTAAGGTAGAGCATAAAGGAAAATAGATAAAACATAAAATCAAAAAGAGATACAACAGATAGAAGTCTAAGTGTCTAAGATACAAACTCAGAATACATCTTAAAACTCAAATACAGTAATCCATAAATACAACTCAAGATGACTGAAAATAAACTATAAGCAAAAACCATAGCTATCTATGCAACCTCTACTGTCTCCTCTAGGCTAGCAGGCAACCTCCAGGCTATCTGTAAAATTTATCAACGGGTCCAGTCAGGACTGGAGCGAGCACAATACATCTCAACAGATCATAGCAGGTTAGAAAATATAATCATGCAGTAAAGTAAGATACAGGATCTTAAGGAAATAAGTATGTAAACAGAGAAAGAGAACTGTAATAGAAATATCTACTATAAGTAGAGACCTAACAGTGGCTAGTGAGTCAGAGTACAATATAAACATGTGAATGGCATCTGGGAACTATACTATAGAGTGATTCTGGGAACTGCACTACTTGGATATTATTCACATGTTTACTTCTACTCCCCCGTACCCCCAATCAATACACAAGGATCCAACCAGGTTATGTTATGATTCCATACAAAGGCCTACAAGGGATGATACATGGATATCCCATAAATGGGTGATTCTGGAAATGCCCACAATGGGGTAATTCTGGGAATGCCCATAAATGGGTGATTCTGGGAAGACTCTGTGATAATGAGAGTACATGTCACAAGTGATCGAAGAACCGTAAAGCATAGTGATACACCATGTAAGTGAAACGCACAGAACATGTAGTATACGATGCTCCCTGAGGGGATACCATCTCAAAAAAGGATCCATATAGTACTAATCCGTGTTACAACGTGACAGCATCAAGTATAGTAATCTAAAGCAGAAAAATAATTCTAACAGGATATGAAATAATCAGAGAATGTACTCGCCTGATATCTGAATGTCCAAGGTAAAGTCCGAGGAGAGGTATCTGGCTCCTAATTAGAACAGCACAAGTCACAACATGTCCAGAAGGGTAATATAAAAAGCACTACAATGTATTCTACATGAATCTAGGTCAAACTAGGCTAAAGTCAACCCTTGGTCAACTCTAGTCAACTGTACTAGTCAAACTAGGTCAAACTAGGTCATGTCCTAACCCAGCAAGTCTTACTAGACCTAACCAAGACTATCCTAGCAAGCACACATCAATACAAGGCTATACAAGCCAACATACACCCAACTCTATATAGCATGCAATTATTCAATACTCAAATAGGCAAGAATTCACATTGGATATACACTAGGTAATCTATTACTTTAAGCTATATATGTCTACACATATATATACATGCATATATTGGTATTCAATATTAGGTCTATAATCATGGCATTTTAAATGGTTATATAAACTTATATATTACAACACAATATGCTAACATATATATAATATACATACATAGCTAAGTTAACTATAAATACTTATTTAAGAGGCTATGTGTGTGTATGTGAACATGACAAAGGGGCAAGTGAGGGTTAAATGGGCATACATAGTGTATATATATTAAAGAGTGTCAAAGTGTAAGTGAACAAAGTGTCAAGTGTGATAGTGTCAACATAGTGTAAAGGGTACATGAGGTAATATAGGGTTTGTATTAACATAGAATATTACATCTCATTAACTTGTATATTACATACATTATATATATTATTATATTACATTCATGCTTGCATTCATTCATTATTCATTTATTCTCTTGCACTACTATATGCACCATACATTACATACTATGGAACCTACATATTCATTACAAGCCATACTTATACAAGCTTACATTAGATATGATACTTACACCTCATACATTATTTATTTAAACATTTACTCATGCTTGCATTCTCTATTTAATTACATAATGTATATACATTAACATGGATTAAAATCAAATAGAACATTATATTACACACAAGGGTGCACAGCATATGCCGAATAGTAACTCCTACTAATAATCAATACTGTACCATCTCAGCATGAATTAAAATCTAGGATTAAAGTATGTTATAGATCTATGTGTTAGCTTTCCGAAACTTCAAACGGATCGCGTTTTCGTTTTCGCAAACTCCCGGAATCGCGAAAACACTGAGAACGCGTTGTCTTTCGTACAGCTGACACTCAAATAATTCTCCAGAAAGTTACAGAAAGAATTAGGCCTATTAATGCATGTTTTTGGAAATCTAACTTCAATACGCTTCTTTTAAAAAAAACGGAAGATTAAACCGAGCTTTGAGCTAGAAGTTATGACATTTCTAAGTTAGGGCTGAAATTAAAAACGTGGATAAAAATCATGACGGATTTATATAGTTTGAGCCAAAAGAATACACAATATATATCCTAATTATCCACAACAATAATGACAATAATAATATGAGGAACCACACTCACAAACTTGATTATATAATCATCATGAACCATTTATTAGATACACTCTCACTACATTATATATATATATATATATATATATATATATATATATATATATATATATATATATATATATATATATATATATATATATATATATATTTTCCTAAAACATTGGCTGCAGCCTTCATTGAAAAGGGAAATAGGGAGGTTGAAACCAGGAGATGGCCCAAGTTTCTACAAGATGATGTGAGGACCCAAAAGAAAGATCCTATCTACTAGTACTGCTTCTTTTTTTTTTTTTTTTTTGGTTCAGCCGATGAAAAATTGAATCAAAAAAAAAACAAAACCAAAAATTTGAAATTTGAAACCACGGTCAAACCGGGTCACTGCCCGAAAGGGGGCAGGGGTCAGATCTGGGCACGCAGCCCAAGGGGCGTCCTGCCCGAAGTAGGCGCACGGCCCGATGAGGGCACGCGGCGCGAGGCCTCGGGCCCCCCGCAAGCGACGGGAGGGGGGAAGCCGCGGGGGCGGGGCTCCGACGGTGGAGCCAGCCCACGGGGGGGCCGATGGAGGGGCCGGCGGGGGGTTCTGCCGGGGCCGACTGCGGAGGCTGGAGGGAAGCGCGAAAGCTCCGACGAAGGGGAGTAGGAGAGGTGGGGGGCCTCAGGAAAGAGGACGGCCGGGCGAAGAGGGAGAGGAGCTAGGCGACCGCCGGGCGGAGAGGAGGTGCGAGGCGGCCGGGGAAAGGGGAGACGGGCGGCGCGCACGGTAGGGAAGGGAGAGGAGGGAGGGGGCAGGGAGACCCGCCCGCCGGGAGCGGGGGCTCCTGCCAGGGGCGGAGAAGGGAGGCGGGACCGTCGGAGGGAGCAGGAGCTCGACCTCGACGGGCGCGGGACGATCACCGGCGAACCGCCAGCATCCGGCGTAGGGAATGCCGGAGGGCGGGGAAGTCAGAGGACGGCGGTGAGGGCCTTGAGCATCGGCGCCAAGGAGGAGGGGGCGCCGCACAGAGGAGCACGCCCGGGGGGGCGACGCCGCGGAAAGGCCAGCCGTCAAGGCGGCAGAGCAGCCACGAGCGCCCAGGAGTAGGGGGGCACCACCGCCGAGGGAAGGGCCTGGGCGGGCTGGGATCGTCTCGGGGGGGATACGGTGCAGGAGGCGGGGAACATTCGCAAGGGCGGAGACGGGGGGCATGAAAGGGGGAGGAGGGACTTCCAAGGCCGGAGGGGGAGGGCCTCGAGGAGGGGGCGGCCGAGGGAGGCGAGAGCAGCGAGGAGTGGACGGAGTTGGGCCACCCCAGAGGAGGAGTCGCGGCGGGGACGGTGGGCCGGGGCTGGACCACCGGGGGAGCGGGGGAAGCGCTAGTCGGATCCGGGCGCGCCACCGGCCTGGGGCCCAGAAGGGAGGGTTCCGACTGGATGCCCAGGGGGAAGGACGGTGGAGCGGACTCCCGGCGAGGAATGGAGGAAAGAACCGGGATGGGTGCTGCCGAGGTGGGAGGCGGACCCGGCGGAGGATCGAGAGGGACGGCGGGTGGCTCGCCGGGCGGAACATTGCGGAGGTCCACGCCGAGGCCGGCGACGCCGGTACCGTCGAGGGTGTCGACGACTCCGAGGCTGGGGGGGGTGGAGGGGAGAGGGAAAGAGGGGAAGGAGGGGCACCGGGGCCGTCGCTGAGGGGGAAGGAGCGGGCGGCAGCATCTAGGGCAGCACGGAGGCTGCCAGGAGGTCTCCGGCGGGAGGAAGCTCCGCGGAAGGCGGGGCGGCAGTGGGAGAAGGCCGTCGGCGGATGCCGCCGCTGGCTGCCAGGGGGCCGCTCCCCAAGGCGACGCCCACGGAGGGGCCGGCCACCAAGGGGGAGGGCACCATCCCCAGCCGAGGGCACTATAGGGAGCAATGCCTATATATATATATATTTTTTTCTATATATATATATATATATATATATATATATATATATATATATATATATATATATATATACATACACAAATCTATATATGTTACATGAACATATCTATAAGAGATACATGAATGAAATGTAAAGTACTCAATACACATCTCTACATATTCAAATCTGAGATTTAATATGAATTATTCATTTAATCAATATTTTAAATATAAAGTGTGTCCAAGTTTGGGGGTTTTCCCCATGAACACAAGACACAACAATAATACAATAGAAATCCCTAAAGGACACATAATGGACACAAGAGGACACAAATAGGGACATAACAATGGGGGTCATTCCTATGGTTAAAACTTTCCTAAATGCAAAATGGAGAAATAATAGAGAAGGAAATATTACCTAAAGGAGAGAAAATCCAAGGAGAAAGGCTTCTTCCTTGGGAGAGCTTGAGAGCACTTGGGGAAGAAGACTTCTCAAAGAAAGAAATGAGATGGGAGTCCTATTAGGACCGGCCACAATGGTTATCCCCCCCTCATTGAATATTACAAGTTTGCCCATCCCTTAGTTACAAGTGTTTAAAACAATTTTGGTTAGGGTTTGGGGGTAAAAGGGTCAAAATAAAAACTCTAAATGGTTAACCTAATAATATGACTAATCTTTCTAACATGACTAATTAAAATGTGGGTCATGGCTAACTAATACATGGGTCCAACTAGAGTCTAAGTTACCCCGGGTCCCGTTTATAAGTCGGAATGAGATGAAATTCGAACCCGACTCAAATAATCCCAAAAAAATATTATAAATAATAAAATAATATCAAAATAATTCAAAGAGGTCAAATGCAAAAATATCCTTAGGCCAAAAATGATATTAAAATATCATAATCACATGGTTAGGCTCTAGGTCAAACAGTCTCTAGGGTTTCACTAGCAAAACGTCAAAAGCACAAGTCATTGATTTAAATAATTTTAAAATGATTTAAAATCACCAAAAATTATATCATGAATTAAATATCATTATTAAAATAATTATAATATGAAATTTCAAAATTACCCTCATTTGGAAAACTGGGTGCTACACCCGCCACTTGGCGCATGGGTTTGATTTGTCCGGCCTATAAATAGCAGCAAGGAGAGAGTTTGTTTCCGTTCTCTTCCATCTTCCCGAATGGAGATGAACTTCTTCGCTTGAGTACATTCCGTTGACAAGATGCTACCGAGGGTGAAGCTGCGTCGAGTTTTCTTCGTACACACTCGTGAAGGTGACTGTTACATCCAAAAATCGGGATCGTGGGGTCTCGATGCAGGCCGAAGGTGCCTGTTGCATCCAAAGATCGTGACGTTCGAGTCCCATCTTCGTTATGCTGGAAGAGCCACAGATCGGAATTGTGGTGCTTCCATCTTCCTTGGGCTTTGGAGAGCTCTTCCTCCAGCTAGAGTGGGGTTGATCGCCCACTCTTGTTATGCTCAATAACTGCTTCATTAGCCGAAACACTTGATCGGGTCAAAGTAGAGTGCATATGCTGAGACTTCATGATGCGCCAGACTGAGACACTGAAGAGATGCGCCTAGCTGAGACGCTGAAGAGATGCGCCTGACTGAGATGCTGAAGGGATGCGCCTGACTGAGACGCACCTGGATGAAGCGTAGGCTTTTTTTGATTTCTTCTTCGTAAAAAGAGTCTTTTATGTAAAAAAAGTATTCTATGTAAAGAGAGTCTTTAGTCATGTAACAGACTTTTTATGAAATAAAAAGCCCATTTATGCTGCTACTCTTTTACTGTTTTATGATATTCTCGGCGCATGTTGGCCTGGGTAGCTGATGCGCCTAAAATTTTCATGCTTCTATAAGACCCCCTTCAAAGTTTTTGAAACTTTCTGAAGTTTTGGAATACTTTGAATAAGAAGCATGGTGGTGTCTTCAATGGGGCGCATGACTGTTCGGGGCGCATGATTGCTCCGCGCATCTGTTGATGAGGCACACGCTCCTCTCAGTTTTAAATGCCAATGATAACGCTTCGGAATAAACAAAAGATTAATGATGATCTTTTGGATATCCGTCGTTATCATTTCGCAGAACCCCAAGCGGCGGCTGACGTCACGCTTTATCGGTTCACGCGTATGACCAAGCCTATAAATAGGTGTCTGGAGAGTGTCTTTCTTCTTTGTTTTCTTCTTCTTCTTCTTTGTGTCTTTAAGAAATTTTCCCAAAACTTGAAGAATGGCCCCTAAGACTCCTCGCGGGTGGTGCTGGCCGAGGGCGAAGCAAAGGAAAAGAGCCTGCGGCAGTCGATGTTGATGATGTCCCCATGACGCCCGTCGACGTTCGGCCGGCGGTGATTAGTGGGTTTTGTCATTCTTTGCCGTACCTTTCTGTACTTGAGTAAAAAATTTTAAAACTCATATACGTCGACGCACATGGACCTCGAGTCCTGATGATGTGCTGAGGCAGAGGTCAAGCCCATGATCCGAGCATTTAATGCTGAGTGACAGGCCGGACAGAAGCCCATGTGCCTGTCACATCGAACATTTAATGCCGTATGACAGAGGTGGCAACACGTCTCCTGAGGAGTCTCAAAACCTTCAGAGTTATTCGGTCGAGCTGCCTTGCCACGTGGCCAACCAAAGCGTATGCGCCACCACAAGCCATGCGTCTAAATCTTTGCGTGTGCCTCAAAGCCATGCGCTTGGACTCGCTCTTGATCCCTAAAGACAACATCTAAAGTCCTCTCCACGTGCCAAATCCTAGGCGCATCCTGTCAGAACACTCTCCACCAAATTTGAGATCTTTGAGCCACGGACATACGCCACGTGTCCTTTGACTCAGTTCAGTCCACGAAGGGGTGCTAACTATCCAAGATCTCAGCAACCGAAGAATCCTCTCAGTCACCACGTGTCAGCTGTTCTGCAGCTCCACAGGCACAACAGGAAGGATTCAATCCCCAAATCAGGGCACATCAACCATGTGCCCCCGCTAGCTCCAGCCACGTGGCGTTCCCACGTATAGGCGCATCCTACATATGCGCGCATGAGCAGCCCAACCTGCTGCTTATAAATAGAGGGATCACTTCCTTCTTGACAACACACACACAGACAAAGACAGACATATATACTCAGGGAGAAGCACCTCCACAGAGGCCAGAAGAGACACTTAACGTCCGCTTCTCCTCACAACGCTCCGGCATCCAGAGCAACCCAGACCTTCAGAGAATCTAAAATCGTCGTCAGATCGTCAACGGAGTCAACGCATTATCGCTCCATCGACACAAGTACCCAGATAAAAAAGTGTACTCCTAGGACTACATCTGAGTCCTACATTGTAACTGTTCTGTTGTGATTAAATTCCAATTCAAAGATTTTAATGGCAAACAAGCTCCGTCGCCCAAAGAGGGGGGCCATACCCATACTATTTAGGTAGAGGGCCCATGCGTTGAAGGGTTGTTCTTAATTGCATAAACACAGTAGAATGGTTACGTGACCTTAGTCTATGCCATGTCACCCTCATTCTAATAGTAGCATGGGTCGGTGTCACATCACAGAATAGTATGCTACCCCTTGTCCTTGTTTAGTTGTAGGGGTAGTCCCCTATTTCGTTGATGGAATACCGGGCTTTGTTAAGATTTGGATCATTACTTTTACTTGTGACATGTGGCATATTTTATATTCAGTATTTACGGAATATTTTTTTCTGTATCTTGTTACGTCCCTCTGAGGACCTGGTGATTTCTCCAGGTGTGCTTTATGACTTTTCGCATGTATTCTAGCTTAGGCCGTGATTTTCTATATTCCTTCGAAGATGACTGCTCTTGGATCGTCCATTGCTATCATTATTAATCCTTTCATTGTATATTTTTCTCTCATTTAAATGGTTGGTAGTGGATTTGTCTCCGCCCAACGACTTGTACAAATAAAAATTTATAGTTAATTTATAATATCTTTCTTCTTTATTTGTGAGATTAGTTGTATGGTTATACTACATTTTACAGCTTACGTATATTTAATATATGACTGGCATGTCTACGTACCTAGTCTTACGTATTTGGGACTGGGGCGTTACACCTTCTAACCATGTCGTAGTAGAATTGAAGGGATCGCCAATGGATAAAAGCTATCCTTTAAGGATCATCATATTATGTGTTAATCAATAAAAGAAAATTGTCTATCAGGAGGCTCAAAGTTCATTGATATTGCATAAATTTTTTTTCATTTCCTTATTGTTCTTCCTACAAAAAAGTTATCAACTAGCCACCATAACAGCCTAGACGATGGGGTAGAGGGTAATGCCCCTCGTGGGGCTTCGAGGGCGAAGCCTCTGATACATATATAATGATAGGGATATTTTAGAACCTAGATATTTACAATGTTCATTATTAAAATCACTAAAAATACATGCCTATCACGACGAACAAACTGTTGTTGTTTTGTCGCTAAATAAAAATGGTGACGCCCAGGAGACCAAAAAGGTCATCGACAAACGCGTTGTCACTATCTGACATGCATCATTGATTGGTCGTCAGTTTGACTACTACCGATGAGTATGACCAACTATTGGTGGCATGTCGATGTCGGCTCAACGACGCATATAACAGGTGAAATACCAGCGACTAAACTACGACAACATTTGAAACAATCATCTGTAAGATGGCAACGAATATCGACCCTTTCAGCGATGATCAATCGGCGACGAGACGACTAATGACCTACTACAAAAAAACATGCATATAGCAACAGAACAATATGTCGTCTTTTCGTTACTAAATTAAAATAACAATGACCTTAGGTCGTCGACAAGCATGTTGTCGCTATCCAAAAGGCATTAATGATAAGTGTAAGCGTCAACTAGATGACGCAACAAATACACAATGAACCAACAATGAATGTACAATGACATTTGAAATGATCATTCACAAGATGGCGATGAACATTCTTGCGATGAACATTAGACCATTTCAACAACGAGCAATCAACGATGAGGCAACTATGTGAGGCTTGCCTCACAATATCATTATTCGTATACGGATATGTGAGTATTTATCGTATACTATATTTCTTCAGTTTTATATGATTTCATTATCGTAATCAAGGATAATATATTTTTGTGAGGCGAGTCCTTGATTATCGATATCGTGCCATGATAGTAGTACTAGGTTATTGATGGTTTTATTGGTTTTCGAGATTCTTCGCGTGCATTAAAGATAGTACGGGTCCCCTGTGATACTCTAGTTTTCAAGAAAATATACTAGATTTATTCAACTCTAAGTATTATTAGTGTGACCCTGTCACGCCCCAGTACCAAAATACGGGGACGAACATAGGCCAACTATACCGTATAAGGTACGAAAACGTCATATGACGATCATGGTTGTCAATCATGTTGGGTATCCTAGCATGCAATCAATCTATGGCCTAAATTTGATCTCATATCCACAGGCAATAACAATGAAATAATCAGCAAGAGAGGTAATCATATGGAAAACAGAAAATACTTATATGATAATCATGAAGTCTACAGTATAAAATAATAGACAATAATAACCTTCCCATACAGTTCCTACATGGTCCAGAACTGAAGCACATCCTCCAAGTCAAATTTGAAAGATCCATAGGGTCGGTCACTGGCAATCTAGAAATAATCCAAGGTTGGTCAGGCCAACCGCAGCAAGTACCAGAAAGGAAGGCTTAAGGACGGGTGAAGAAAACCAGCGGGATAAATATATGACAGAAATAACATATATGAGCAGTAAATGAGGGTAAGGATCGTAAGGTACCAACACACGATTACAATCCAACAACTAATACAGGTAATACCAACAATCATCACAGTCATCTAACTCCACAAATACCTGCATCGCCAACTGGAATGCGTAGTCTATCGTCAACATAGTAATCTGCCCCTACACCAAACAAGGACAAAGAATGATTACTGCGCTGGGACAGCGTTATGCACCAGCCAGCTTAGCAAGCAGTAAGCCATACAATTTATGAATAAGCGGCCACTAACTGCCTACGGCTTACTAG
>JANAVB010029749.1:0-87941 GCA_029216955.1 Iris pallida
AAACCTAATGCATGACACTCAAATATGGTGCCCCACTCATTCCCCTACCATACAACTGGCACTACCCCTAGCACACAATCACTTGCCATTTGGATACACATAATGTGTATAACTGATACACAGGGGTTACACCCTCTCACACCTAATACTTTTTACTGCCTCAAGACAATAACCAAGTGCAATGAAGACTGCACACCACACACCCTTACTGCTATCTCCTATCTGCACCTACGTACACAGGTATATAACTATTGGTCCTACATTTACTTATACACTACTAACATAGGAATTTAATCCCCTTGAATACATGACTTGCATGTATACCTAAGGTCCTGTAAAGAGACTTGGTTCTGTCCATGTTAACTGCTGTTACCTAGGCTATATATGCGTGCACAGGATGTTCTATACATAACTGATCCCAGGGTAGCACATATTGTAACCACCATTTTTCTAAAATGAGGGTAATTTTAAACTTTTATAAAATTGATTATTTAATAATAGGTTTAAATCATGTTATTAATTTATTGGTAAATTTTAATTATTTTAATATCATTAAATTAGTGTTTTGTGATTTTGTTCTTTGGCTAGTGTAACCTTAGAGGCTTAGCCTATAGACTAACCATGACCATGGAGGCCTAACACATATGATTAGTTTAGCTAATTACCACTTTTAAGGCTAAGGGTATTTGGACATTTGTGACTTTGAATTGATTTAGGATTTTGATTAATGGGTAAATTTAAGATTATTTTAATAATATTTAAATTAATGTATTATAATTTTGGTCATTTTTTATATTTTAATATTTTGGGAATTTTTATATATTAATATTGATTTTACGGGATTTGTTAAGTCGGGTTCGATTTTCATCTCATTCCGACTTGTGTTAGTGACCCGGGTAGCTTAGACTCTAGTCGGGATCCCAAGATTAGTTAGGCATGGCCTGCAAATCCCACTAATTTAGTTAGTGTCATTAGACTAATTCTACTTGCTTAGAATGGTTAAATTAGAGACTTAAACTTGACATTTTTGACCACAAACCTTGTCATGACTTAAGTTGACCCAAAGGAGACTTGTAGGGGCATCTTGGAAATTTTACATAGGCCCATTAGGGCATTATGGACAGCCATCTATAGGGGGAGAGGTGTCCCTCTCTTTCATTTCACACTTGCCTCTTTTTCCCAAATTTGTTCTTCCCCAAACTTGAGAGCTTTCCTCTTGATTTTGATCTCCAAATCCCTCCATTCTTCTTCCAATCTTCCATCATTTCTTCTCATTCAACCAAGGAGGTGCTAGCAAGGATTGGAAGCAAGGAGCAAGGAATGGTGTCTATTTTGGAGGAGCTTTCGTGTCGGAACTGTGTCCTTTGAGTGTATCATTGGGATCCTACTTCAATAGGTATAACCATCTCTCTATTTCAATTTTTCTTACATTTTAGTTAGATTTGAATCCATAGGATCCACCCCCATGCATGCACAACCATTAGATTTTAATTTGCGGCTCTTTGGATTCCTCTTTAGGAAGTTTGAATAGGTTTGGTGTTAACTTGTAGAGTTTCCAATATAGGACACCCCATGTGTTTGTGTTTATGCAAATAGGCTATTTTGTGGTTTAATTTCTGTTTTAGGATGGTTAGAGAGTGGATTGATCTTAGTAGGATGGTGAGAATAAGTTTTATTTAGATAGCTATATTGGTATCCAAGTATCTTGGCCTACATGTGTTTCTTTTGTCCAAAATAATCCAAGTTCGTCATAATTTTTATCCACGTTTTTAGTAGCCAAAGCAACTTAGAAATGCCATAACTCCTAGCTCAAGACTCCGATTAATCTTTCTTTTTTAAAAAGAAGCATATCGAAGTTAGCTTATTTTAATAAGCCAAATCCATTCTAGAACTTTCTGTAGAATTGTTTGAGTGTCAGTTGTACGAAAGACGATCGCGTTTCGATGTTTTGTGATTCCGGGAGCTTTCGGACACGAAAATGCGATCCGTTTGAAGTTTCAAAAAAATAATACGAAGGGCTACAATATACTTTAATCCTAAAATTTAGTGAAGGCCCAATTGGTACAGTATTAGTTTTAAGTAAAAGAGTGACTATGCGACATATGCATTTTGTGTAACCTATGAGCCTAGTATGGATATCATGTGAATGTAGGTATCATAGGTTGTCAAAAATATGTATGATATAGTACATATATGTATATATATTATTGTTATGTAATATATGTTAGTATAGTGTGTGTTTTGATTGCGATAAGGATGTGTGTGGTTAGTGGTGAGAAGTGAGATTGATAGAGGATATGTGCTAGTGTGTGTTTGATGTTGTATAAATGGTAGTGTAGTGTGTGTTGTGAAGGTAAGAGAGTTGGAAGGATCATGCCATCCTATTCGACTTGAGACTAGTGTGGTTTGTTGAGTGATTTATGTTTGGTTGAGTGGTATTGTGTCTGTATAAATGTGTGGGGTGTGGTAGAAGAGAGGGGGTAGATTTGGTATATGTGTTTGTGTGTGTGTTAGTGTTGGAGTAGAGAGGGATTTAGATGTTGTATGTATGGATATGTTAGTATGTTAGTGGTTATGTTAGAATCTATGTAGAGGTTAGAGGTATCTTAGAAGTTATATAGTGATATCTTGTATAAGTTAGATAGTTAGCTGTGTTAGTCTATGTTATTGTTAGTTAGAGATGACATATGTTAGTTGGTTAGAGTTATACACACACACACACACACACACACACACACACACCACACACACACACACACACACACACACATTATATATATATTAATATATATATATAATAATATATATATATATATATAATAATATATATATATAAATATATATATATATATATATATATATATATATATTATATATTGTTATGGTTAGATTAGTTAGTGGATGTTAGTTGTGTTAGGTTTCTAAGTTAGAATAGATGGTTAGAAGTTATATGTTAGAGTTGGTTAGTATCTTTTATTAGAGATATAAGTTAGGATATAGAGTGATATCTTGAGATACCATAGTGGTATCTTAGGATATTTTGGGTATTTGTCTATTACTTTAAGGTAATGTATTTACCTACAAGGTAAAGGAGACTTACCTACAAGGTAGAGGGGTTTACTTTATACTAAGGTATTAGATACTAAGGTATTGTCTATCTAATATTTTAGGGTGGATGGTTGGAGGCTAGATATTTAAAGTATTAGTATTAAAGGTTAAGATATTAGTTTTCAAGCAAGGTAATGGTTTACCTTACCTTAAGGTAATGGGTTTACCTTATTACAAGGTAAGGTATTGGATTTACTTAGGTATCTAAGGTTAGATATCTAAGTTATTGGTTAGCTAGGCTTAGGATAGATATTAGATATCTAAGATTGGTATCTTGGTAGTTAAGGTATTTATACCTAGACTAAGGTATTGGGTTTAAAACTAAGGTATTGGTATTAGGATATCAATAGGACTAAGGCATATAGTATCTTGGGGTAAGATATAGGTTGGTATCTTACTAGTATCTAGTATCTACGTTAGTGTCTTAGGATGTAGATGAGTGGGTATCCTAAGATACAAATCAGTATCTTATAGGGTAAATTAGTAGGCTAAGGTAATGTCTAAGGTATTGACAAGGTAATGGGGATTACCTATAGTCTAAGGGTATGGTATTGGTAGGATATTGAGATAGATGGTTAGACTTGGGTTATCTTGGTAGATAATGGTTAGAAGTCGATTATCTTGGTAGGTAATGGTTAGAAGTAAGTTATCTTGGTAGGTAAAGGTTAGGAATAGGATACTTGATTTAGATTTTACCCTGTTTGACTAAGGTTGACTGTTTTGACTCAAAGTCAACTACAAGTCAACATTGGACCTAGATTGGATTAGAAGTTGACCAGAGATGACAAGTTAACCAAAAGTCAACTGTAGGTCAACTCTTGACCTAGTATGATCTAGATTGACTTGGTTTGACCTTGTTTGACCTAGTTTGACTTTGTTAGACCTAGTATGACTTAGTATAACTTAGTTTGATTTAGTTTGATTTAGTTTGACTTAGTTGACTTGGTGTGACTTAGTTTGACTGAGTTTGACCTAGATTTGCATAGCATATACTAGAAATCATGCCATATACTGTTAAACCCTAATTAACTCATGATATCTCATCTTTAGGTCTGTGATATCACTCTGAGCATCTGTTCACCTTATCAGCTCAGGACCATAGTACATTGACTGATAGTTTTTATTATCTTAATATCTGCTATATCCGATTCAGTTGTAGTGTCTTACTTGATTCCTGACACGATGGTTCACGAACTAGTATACGTCGGATCCTGTCAAGAGATTGTTCATGGATTACTTGGTATATTGGTACATTACTCGACTTGTTACTTGTACTTGTACTTGTATAGAAATGGACTAGGGAGCGGGCTGGCCTCCTGCTCTTGAGTCCGTATCATGACGTGTCATGTCCGGATCCAATATACTATTCGAGAATAAGGAGTTATTAGTGGTTGCGTGATCAAATCGCTACTTGTTCTTCACACTTGTACTTGTACTTGTT
Source organism: Iris pallida (assembly GCA_029216955.1). Lineage (NCBI taxonomy): Eukaryota > Viridiplantae > Streptophyta > Magnoliopsida > Asparagales > Iridaceae > Iris > Iris pallida. The sequence continues at coordinate 4,550 of JANAVB010029749.1, forward strand.
CATAGCTATACCCTCGCCTCACGATGGGTAAAGCCTGACCCTACTTGTTCATAGCTTTCCATGGTGGCCGCCTGATCCTGCTCTATTATACACATGTTCATAGCTGGTCAGATGGAAAGCCTGATCCTAATTCCCAAGCCGATCACATAACGCACTAATAATTCATGGCATATTTTATATTTATTTATTATATATATATCCTACTCATTTCTACATTCAGTACTTTTCTCACATGTTCTACATGATCTTATGCTAAACCTTGATTGGAGGCTAAGTTCTGTTCAGGAGAAGGGTTATAACCTCGGTCCTTTTTGGTTTACGGATTGTAACTCGGCTTCCAAATAGCTCCCAAGCCATCCTATATCTTTGTCTTGTATTTTATTATAATTATCTCTTATAGAATTTGTCAATTCATATGGAACTGTTGTTAGTGTTTGTACTTGCTCATTTTCCTGACAGGATAACTGTTTATGTTTACAGAGTACATGTTAGCTAATTACTCTACCTTTTATGGGTATGGCCAATAGAGTTTGATGAGACATTACCCCTAGAGCCCGTAGATGATATAGCCCATATTTAGACTGTTAGATAGGTTTGCCTGAACTGCGATCCAGCTAGTATTTTTAGACTGTAGTTTTTATATTATATTTTGAGTTTCTGTGATGTTATATCTCTTAGCTTGTATTGGATCTTGAACTCCTTTCCAGTTTTCCTTTCTATCATATTTCCATTTCGTACTCTATCCTAGTTTGTCTTGTGATTGAGTTATGCCATATTATACCTCCGTACGGAGATGATAGGTATCCTTATATTTTGTCTAGTTGTAGTATTTATAGACGACCTATACAGCATTCTACCACCGATTCTGTGGCGTAGGGTGGACGTAACCACGTACTCTTGCCCCTAATCAGGGTACGGGTCGTGACGTTTTTGTGGTGGCCCATGCAGGTCAGAAGTCGCAATTAGTGCGATGTCGTAGTGGTGCTCGACTTAGAATGTGCTGCTACGAGCCTGCTATAGGTTTAGAAGATATAGGCTATAGGCTAAGGTTACTCAATCAAAGTTAGGACTACTTGAGAAGATCCGTAGAATGACCCTTGAGAATCTCATTATAAACTATCTCGAAATTCGATTCCGACAGTTTCTATCTACTTCTTTGTTCATCGTTGAATTTGATTCTTGGTATTCATTACTGACTTGATTTTCTACCAAGATAACATTATGGGCTAGGTTGCCTCAGTCATGGAATCTAGAGTCTTCTACAGTCATATTAGCTGGTTTGGCGATGAGATAGAGTCTGATTTTGGATGTATTTCTCGGGTGTAGGAATTTAAAATTTTCGTAGCCAAGCTAGCAACAATACAAAAATTTTAAATACCATGATTCTAGAGGTATGTACATTAGTTGCGGACTCTATGGATTATCGTAGCCTTACTTACTGGTGTGACGAGTATTCTGGTAACATGGTTCTGGACAGACGGTATGATTATCAGATTGCAGAGAAGATACCATATAGATGTGCCCTAGTATAACGGAGTGGAATATCAGTGTGGATATTACTTGAGTATCATGGATTAGATAGAGGGAGCTAGGCTACCTGTAGCGCAGCACCGTGCCCCGCACCATCAGAGGGATATACCCAGAGGGGTAGGGCTTTTGCGCTGACTATCGAGTAGACCGACGTTACGGGTGACGGGTTAGCAGGTCTGTCTTTCCTGTTCTTCTTTCCATCTTGTTGTGTGATTCTATTAGTACCTATCAGGATTTTATGTTGTGACAGATAATATAGTGACCCTAACCAAGACCGTGATATCACGACCAGTAGGACCACAATTTGTATGTTTTAGATATAGTTTTTTTGACCTTAATTGTTGGGGGTTTAACTAGAAGGAGTACGACCGTCTTAATTTCGAGGACGAAATTTTTCTAAAGAGAGTAGATTTGTAACCACCACTTTTCTAAAATGAGGGTTGTTTCACTTAACAAAATGCCCTTAAGACTTTTGAAAGAAAACGAGAAAAAGTGTACAAAAGTACAAGTAAATTCTGGGAAGTATTGCTATGAATTCTGATCTGAAAGTGATCACTTTGTTCCTTGGACCACACGATGATGATGAAAAAAACTGCTTGGAGATGAACAACTGGAAGAACTAAGTCACCAGAAAGGTATCGACACAATTGGCACTGATGGCACAGTGGAATGCTTTCCTGCTTAGCTTCACTCTGTTCTTAAGAAAAAGTTGAAAAGAAATACTCTGGAAAATCACTTTGCTCTGAAAGTATCTGGTCTCCAAAATCTTGTACCTTTCTTAAAAAAGAAGTCTTTATATAGATTTGACTTCTGTGCGTAAAAAGCATCAATATTGGGTCTCTACGCATGCTATTAGAATAACTGTCACCCACGTACAGAAATTGACCTCTATGCATGTTGACACATATCCCATAATCCAATAAAATAAGGAAAGCACGTACACACGTTCTTCGAGAAGTGTGGCATGAAGGCCACGTCAAAAAACTACGTTCCCACATAATCAGGACAAACTGTGCATAAAAGATGTTGTTTAAACATGTCCGAGCGTAAAATAGCTCAAAGTAAGCTTCCTGCGTAAAGTGGCTAAAAATAGCCTTGAGCGTAAAGACTCAAATAAACTTTACGCGCAAAAAGAGTAGCTGAGATAGCCTTGAGCGTAAAAGCTCAAATAACTCTTATGCGTAAAGGGAAAGTTGTTCCTCAGCGTAAAGCAGTTCATTTAGCACACTAAACAACAAACTTCTCGGCTTCTGTGCAATTATTTGTCAGAAAATCAATCTGTCAGAACAGTATCTTTCGTGCATTTAATGCAGCATGGACAGCTCATTCTTCACGTAGAGAGAGGAACGGTCTTCGCGTAGAGTTTGAGTTTGACTTATTTTGACCTTTGCGTAAAGTCTAATTTGGAACTGTCTTTGGGTAAATATCTCAATTTTCTTGACTTGGTCTTCAAATTTTATTTACGCTTCTATAAGACCCCCTTTAAAGTTTTCAAATTTTCTAATATTTGAAATACTTTGAACAGAAGCGTAAAGTCTAGGATATCCAACAGTCATTAGCGTAAAATTAGGGAAACTCAACAGTATCAGCGTAATTTTAGGGATACCCAACGGTCACTTCAAGAATTTGAATCAACCTTAATTTTTTTATAAATAGGACTTCTGTTGAAGAAAGAGAACTTTACTCGTATTCTTCATTCCTTATTCTGTTCTTCACTTATCCTCAGAAAAGTCTTTTCGAGCAAATGGCACCCAAAAGCAAGGCCGTCGCCTCAGCCAAGGGCAAGAAACTTGCCTCTTCATCGACGGCTAGATCATCGGAGGAAGTTCACGCCGCCGCAGCACACTGGGGAAGAACGTCGAGGAGACTCCAAAGACCAATCCAAACGTGGCTTCGGCCATGATAGGTAGAAACCCTATTTCGAGCAAAAATTGTGTTGGAGAAGATGACCCAAGACCAAACGAAAAAATACGCTCACGTTATACGTGCCAGCGTAGAACTTGAAAATACACCCACGTTATACGTGCAAGCGTGAAGTTTGAAAAATAGCCCACGTTATACGTGCGTGCATAAAATTGAAAAATATGCCCACGTTATACGTGCGAGCGTAAAAATAAGCAAGTCAAAAGACTATATATTTTTCACATGTAAAACTTTAATCTTTTGAACAGAAGCGTAAAACCAAAAATACGCTCACATTATATGTGCAAGCGTAAAAAATACGCAAGTCAAAAGTCTATATATTTTTCATACGTAAAACTTTATCTTTTGAACAAGAAAAAAGTACGCGTAAAAATTCATTTTTGACTGCGTAAACCATTTTCAGAGAAATGCACAAAACAAATTATCTTAAAAAAACAGAGAACCTTTTATGCGTAAAACACATGTATAGTCATTTACATAGAGCTTGAATTTGCGTAGAGTTCATACTTAGATTTTTTACTAACTTGATTTTTTTGTTGAACTTCTTTTGCAGAGGACTTGGGGGCCCATCCTCTCTCTGAAGTGTTTGGCTCACTAGCCGATATTCTGGGATAAATTATCTAGAAAATTTATCCCATGTCGAGTTTTCTCAAACCGACAAGCAGTATCCCCAGGAAAGACATCAGTTGATAGCTGCTCAAGGAGATAGAATGTTGCTGTCTCTGATGAATGGAGAACTATTAACATCACTGGATTGCCAGCATTATCTGAAGCATGCATTCATGTTCGGGGATGTAATTGATTTCAAATCTCAGACAAACCCCAAGAAGGAGTCTTGGATGTTCAAATTTAGGGAAAGGGTGATGTATCTCCCAACAATGCCAAGAGATTATCCCCTTTCTTCTTTTGTTCATGCTACTCATCCAAGACAGATGATCTGGAATTTGACTCCCAACAGTCATGGAAGCCGGGGAGAATCATATTTAAGAGGGATGAAAACCAGATGGGCTATCATTCGAGTACTCCCAGTGGTAGTGTCGTTCCTTTCTCCGGCTTATTGCCTGGATTTATACCGAGTGAGGGCTTATCTCTGATCCAACCAGTGCAGATACCGATGTTCATAAATAAGTTTATGAACGCCTCAGTACTATATCCCCATATCAACCCTAGGCTTCCAGGGTGGATGACTCCTCATAATAAAAAATGGGTCCAATTTAGTTCTTGGATCATAAAGAACTTCGAAGCAGAACTATAAGCCATTGGTTTATTAGAAGCGGTAGCCTCCACAAGCCAAGACATACCCATAAACAATAATCTGTTCTTAGCTCTGATGGAGTTGTATATCAGCTCGACAGGAACCTTTGCAACCCTAGTAGGTAAAATGGGTTTTGCACTTCATGAGATGCAATTCATCTCCAAGCTACCAATGGGGGAAGTTCCATATAAAGAGTATGTTTCCTCCAACCGGGAACTAGAAGAAATTAGCAAGAAAAATCCTCGCTTAGTTGAGGTATATCAAGAGCTGATGTGTCATATTTGATCTGCACCACTATGTATGAGAGTGGATCAAATTTGGCATACATCAATAAATGGACAACATATCTATTCTACCATAAGAATAGAATATCCAAGGAAGATAAGGAGAGATTCCAAGACAACAAGGCTCAACCCATCAACCCTTGTTCAATAATTCCTACCGATTTGATAAACAATTGGATGATCACATATAAGTCCCCAGACAAGTATTTGACCACCAAGGCTGGAGAATTCCCTACGGGGACTAAAACATTGAGCTTTCTAAAACATGGTAGTCGAAAGCTCTCAAAGGAGCCTTGCTGGCGGGCTTTCTTTCCTTGTGGCTGAGAATATGGGTTGTACCCGGGACCGGTACAGTCGATAGAATTCATCGAAACGTACTATAGCCAGCAGTACGTTTGGTATTCAAAGCCAAACTCAGCCTATTACCGGCAATGGTGTGTCGGATTAATGCGGATTTACGAGCATTTGGTGAAGAACCGATCAATAATGCTCCCTACCGTCGCGATTTTCCTAGGGTGGAGATGCCCTATATTTAATGCTGGTTACTGCATCACAACTGCAGCTTATTGCCACCAAGCCCTGAAAATGATGCGGAGGTATTCCTCAGAAGTTTAGTAAAGCCACGTGGAATGCGACTTCAGTGATAGATACACGGGCAGCACTGAACTTCTCATATGGGTGGAATTTTTTTGCACACGACCACCAGTTCCAGTCGACTATTTCGGTGTGCAATTTGACGACGTAGGTCGAGAGAGGACTGAGATACCTGTGCCAGTCTTTAATTGGCTAATATGCATCAGACCCTCACATCTGATGTATATAATTGGAGACAACTGCATCTTCGAACCGTATCTACCCAGTCGGTTTGCTCGTCAGTTCGGGTATGACCAGCTTCACTTTGGTAATCCCTCCATCGCTTTCAACAATTATGGAAAATTAGTTGATGGATCGAGGACATGGCGGTATTTCAGCGCTGGATGCACCGGTGCCAAATTTCATGTGTCAACTGCCACGAGCACAACTAAGCTACAATGCTTCATTCGTATGCACATTTTTATGTCTTCATTCGTTCTTTCGCCAAAGACTACAACATGAAAGGAAGTCTTCGACGGGAAAAAGAAGAGACGCCGAAGAACCAGTTATGGTGCCTTCTGACATACGTGATGATGCTGTTCCAGATGAATATCTGGAAGCGATCCCTATGGGAGTTGGGGAGACAGCTACATGAGCAATTACCATTACTACAATCCGGAAGCAGAAATCAGACACAACTGTTACTCTCCGGGAGAAGAAAGAAGGTTACTGTTAAAGGGCCTTCCAAACAGAGAGCCGCTACTCAAGAAAATAAAAATCCTATTGAGGAAACTCAAAATATTATATCTTCTTCAGCTCAACCTGGAGAAGGGTCTTCAGCACCCCAGCCAGCAGTAGCAATAAAAGTTACAGGAGTCCTATCTTCGGATGACTCAGCACTTTATTTCATCTGACTTCGCCACAAAAGGCGAAAGCTGTTGAAGACACCGCCACAACTCATGCTAATGATCCGGAACCCATCCCCTCGGATGAACCGGCTCTCGAATTAGATGATGACGACTGGCATTTAGTTTATGACACACTCTTATCGCGTCCTGCACCTACTCCAGGTAAAGATAAATTACACAAAATTTATACAAAATATGTATTATGATTTTATATATTGACTATTTTGTTTAATCTTTGTAGGTATCATCACTGTGGCAAAGCCTGTTACTCCTCCTCCTCCTCAAAAGTCCATTCATGACGAGAAAATAGAATCTGAAGAAGGAAGTTCTTCTTCAAAAGAAGATTCTCTTTCTAAGGAAGGTTCTCCATCTATGGATATTCAACAAGAGCCTGCAGGAGGGGCACACCAGGAATTATCTTCTCTTGCAGAAGAAAGAGAAGAAGAGCCAACTGCAGACGAAGCGCCAGCAGTGCTAAGAGAATCAATTACTGCTAAAGAACAGATTGCTGAGGTCGTAGATATAGCGACAACATCAATTGCTGCTGCTAGTCCAGAACAGATTCCTGAGATAGTCGTGTTCGAGTCTGAATCAAACATAGGAGGCAACACCTCCGTAATACCATCCCCTACCAGTAAAACTCATCCACCGGAGGTAGCAAAAAAAATTGCTGAAGATGTAGTCCCGGAACTTCCTGGAAATCAATTTGCCATGGTAACGATAACAGATATAACGTTAACTCTGCTTGCTACTACAGCAACGACAGTACCTGTCTTCGATTTTCAAGAAAAGAGATTGGCAGATATCGCTGATACACCAAGCTCCAATGCTGATAAAAATCTTTTGGTAGAGATTTATACTGAAACTTTTTACAAAACTTTGGCAACATTGATCAAATGGTTTTGAAGAAAGGCCTCAGTTATGAGAGTTTAAAAAGTGCGATTGCTACTACCATAGACAATATCACAATATTAATGATACTGAGAGGACAGCAGCTTTGCAGAAGATAGTCCAGGGACTTGAACAACCCATCAAAGAATATCTAAGGTTGTCAAGTGGGACTATAGAAAGCCTCGCCCAATCTGAGTATGAGGCTCTCACTAATCAATATACAACCCGGGAAACCAACTTCAAAGAATCTCTTCAATATTATAGCAATAAGGTTGTCGTAGAAAGAACCTTCTTGAGAGAAAATAAACCCTTGTTAGAGCAGCATCAACAAGCTTATGACTCAATAAATATCAAAATTCATCAACAAAATGATAGAATTCGTGAAGTCGAGGCTGAGCTGGCTCGATTAAAGGAGGAGCAAAATCGAATGACGGCAGATAGAGATCAATATTTGAGGTAAAGTTCTATTTTAGAAGAACGAATCTTTGGTTCTGAATCAAACATCAAAACCCTTGAAGAAGCCAAAGACAAAATGATAGCTGCCTTTGTCGAACTCTTCCACCTTTGTACTATGGAAGCTCGAAGATCCATAGCATACACAACTGTATTGTGCTCTCGCGAAAAGCGTCTGGTAGAATTACAAAAAATGATTGAAGATCTATCTGCTCTACCTTAGAAATTTTTGTACTCAATAAAATTTTTTTATCTTCTGTCATTTCTTCCATTTTGCTGATGTACTATTTCCAATCATGAAATAAATAAAATATATATTTCTTTTCAAAATAGATGTGAGATAAAAAATAATTATCAGAGGTAATATGGACATGATAAGTCTTCAAAGCTCAACGAAGTAGATTATATCTATCCAAAGGTAATGTGGATATGATAGATAATAAATCTTGTTTTCTTTTTAGAGTATACAATACTATCAGAGGTAATATGAACATGATAGATCGTAATGACTCAAAGAAAATAGATTAATATCTATTCAGAGGTAATATGGACATGATAGATAATAATGAAAAGAAGTAGGTTTAATACCTATTCAGAGGTAATGTGGACATGATAGATAATAAATCATTTTCTTTCTAAAATTAGCTGGTAAGACAGAAAATCAAAATTCTCTTTTAAGAGAACAAATAATCAGCTTAACAAAACCTTGGTAGCTGGGAAATAAAGAAAAAATTCAAACGTAGTATTTCTTCAAAATTTACCATTAATTGGCATCATGAGCAAATCTCCATTAGGTTTAGATAACCTATAAGCATCATTGGAGAATACGGTTTTGACTACATAAGAACCTTTCCATTTAGCTTGGAACTTGCCTTTACTTTTATGAGTCATAACCATAGGTCTTCGGACAGCTAGAACTAGCTCTCCTACTTTAAATACCATTTCTTTAACTTTGCGATTAAAAGCTCGAGATATGCGGGCTTGATACAGCTCAATGTATTGTTGTGCTTGAAGACGCTTCTCATCCAAACCTTCAAGTTCTTGGAGTCTTAAGCGGTCATTATTATCCGTAGTTAGCTTGTTAGCAATGGCTATTCTAATAGATGGTATTTGGATCTCCAGTGGAAGAACAGCTTCACATCCGTAAACTAATGAGAATGGTGTAAAACTAGTTAGAGTTCGGACTGTTGTTCGATAAGCCCATAAACATTCTCCAAGTTTCTTGTTCCAATGACGTTTATTAGAAGAGACAAACTTTTTGAGAAGTTTGATAATTGTTTTGTTGAAAGCTTCTACTAAACCATTAGCAGCTGGATTGTAAGCTGTAGAAGATAAGTTCTGGATCCAATTTTTGTCACAAAATTGATAAAATGCCTGACTGGCAAATTATGGTCCATTATCATAGATTATCCTTCGAAAAATCTCGAAATGATAAATGACATGATGTTTGATGAAGTTAACCACATTAGACATTTTTACTTCAACAAGAGGAACTGCTTTCGCCCATTTAGAAAAATAATCAGTTATAGCCAGGATAAACCGATGCCCTTTGACAGAAGGGGAATTAATTAGGCCAATAATATTCATACCCGAAGCTTCGAAAGGCCAAGAAGCTGCTGTAGGATGTAGAAATTCAGAGGGTTGATGAATAAAATCAGCATGATCTGGCATGCTTTACACCGTCTGGCGTAATCTACAGTATCTGCTATCATAGAAGGCCAATAATAACCCATTCTTCGAATACGGTCCTATAACTTTGGACATGGTTGATGTGCACCATAAACTCCATAATGAGCTTCACGAAGTGCTTGCTTAGCTTTGTTTTCTGAGAGACAACGCAGTAAAAGTCCATCATAAGAATGATGATACAACATGTGCATTGAGGAATCATAATAAAATTGAAATGATCATTTTTTGATTATGTAGCTTCCTTTGGATCTTCAGGTAAAATCCCATAGATCGCATAATCAATAAATGGACTTCTCCAATCCTTTTGCTAAAAATTTGATTTGGTAGCATAAATTTGTTCGATATACAAATTATTCTTGACACCGAATAGGTCTCGATCCAACAAAGTGATGATATTTTGTCTTCTGATTGGAACTGCTAAGTCTGCAGCTAAACTAGCAAGAGCATCAGCTTCCAAATTTTGAGAATGTAGTACGAATTCAATGAAGAACCCTTTGAATGAAAGAGCCAATTCGATTACCACTTGATAATAAGGAACGAGGTCAGGATTTCTGACTTCATATGTCCCTCTGACCTGATTGACGATCAGTTGAGAATCTCCATAAGCTTTCAAAAACTCAATGTCCAATTGTTTTTCTATTTGAAGACCAATTAGCAGAGCATTATATTCTGCCACATTATTAGAACATGGTTCGTTGAGGGAATGAGCATGGTATATAACCACTTTATCAGGAAAGACTAAGACTATGCCTACTCTAGAGACAATATTGTCTTTAGGTCCAACTCGTGATACTCCATCAAAATATAATTGCCAAATATCATCATTTAAAGTCATATTGCAATCTATGACTTCATCTAAAATGTCTTCATAGAGCTTAGAAGTTTCAGGTATAGGATGAGCTGCTAAGAAGTCGGCTAATGCTTGACCCTTCACTGATTTTTGAGGTATGTAGACCATATCATAGGGAGTAAGCAACAGTGCCCAGGTAGCTAACCGGGAGTTAAGAATACTCGGCATTTTCATTAATACCCGAATAGGATTTATTCTGGATATGACATGAATAGTCTGTCCCGATACATAATGTCGCGTCTTTTGAATGGCAAAAACCAAGGCTATACATTCTTTTTCCACAGGAGTATACCTGTGTTCAGCCCCAACCATCATTCGACTGAGATAATAAATTGCCTGTTGTTGACCTTTATCACTTTTCTGTGCAAGAAGAGCACCCATAGACTGATCTAATGCTCGAACATACAACAAAAATGGTCTTCCCACTACTGGGGGTACTAAAACAGGTGGATTTGTAAGGTATTGTTTGATGTCATTGAATGCTTTTTGACATGCTTCATCCCAAACAAATGACACACCCTTCTTCAGTAAACGAGAGAAAGGTTGACATCTTCCAAAAAGATTTGATATAATTCTCTTGATATAAGCAATTCGACCTTGAAAGCCACGGAGTTCTTTCAGATTACATGGAGGACGCATTTCAAGAATTGTTTTAACTTTATCAGGATCAACATGGATACCTTGAGAAGTAATGACAAATCCCAAAAACTTGCCTCTAGAAACCCCTAAGAAAGATTTAGTGGGGTTCATCTTTAGTTGATGTCGACGCATCAACTCGAATATTATCTTCAAATCTTGAATATGATCATCTTTTAATCGACTTTTGACAGCGATATTATCTACGTAACATTCAACTATTTTTCGCAGATGTTCTTGAAAGATATTGCTCATGGCCCTTTGATATGTAGTGCCAGCATTTTTTAGACCAAAAGGCATAACTGTGTAGCAATAAACTCCGAGGGGTGTTCGAAAAGCAGTGTGCTTTTCATCTCCTGGATGCATCTTAATTTGGTTGTATCTTGAAAATCTATCCATGAAAGACATATGTTCAAAACCACATGTATTGTCAATCATGACATCAGTGATCGGAAGTAGAAATTCGTCTTTTGGACAAGCTGCGTTGAGATCTCGAAAATCTATGCAAACTCAAATTTTTCCATTCTTTTTCAAGACAGAAACAATATTGGCAACCCAATCTGGGTGTTGTTCTTCACGGACAAAGCCACATATGATCAACATTTTAACTTCTGCTTCAATTGCATCCATCATATCCGGTCGAAAATATCGCTGCTGTTGTTTTACAGGTTTGGTATTAGGAAGAATATTAAGTTTATGGGTAGCTACTTTAGGGTCCAGACCTGACATATCTTTATAGCTCCATGCAAAAATATCAATATATTCTTTTATCAGCTTTATCAATTTTTCTTTTTCATCTTCAAAAAGATTTTTGTTGATAAATATTGGCTTTGATGTAGTTTCATTTCCAACATCAATTTGGACGATTTCATCTTCTGTGGGTGGCTGTCGTTGCTCAAATCGAAGTTCCCACTGAGTATCCATTTGTTGTGCCCAAGGGTCATTTTCAAATGGTTCAGACTCATCATCGGTTTGAACCATATTGACCGAAAAGACGCGTTCAGATTCAACATACTGGACTTCTTCAGAATCTGAGGATTGTGAAGAACTGGAAGAAAATTCTTCTTTCATATATTCCTTAAACATATGGGATGTATCATATCCCAAACCATGACGAGTTCGTTGATAAAACGGATCACCACATAATGGTAATCATCTACCTTTGTCGTTATTGAGACCGAACATGGTTTTCAAATCATATCCCATATTTTGGATAATCTTAAGGGATTGTTGACTATATCTGTCAATTCTGATTTTTTTCTTTATCCTTCTCTTCGAAATTATCTGTCTGTATAACAAGAATATTTCTATCCAAACCAAACACAATTTGATGCTTGTTTTTTTAGTAAACGGGATCACAAAATAAGATTCTTCGTGACGTCTATAAGTTACACAAGCTTGTGATGATGAGGCAACAGGTAGTAAATAAGGAGTAGATGTTAGGAACATCTGAGCATAGGGCCCAACATCTATATAGGGAGGAAAAGAATTCTCTTTATGATTAATATATACGGTTTCCTCTGTATTTATGTCAGTTTTATGTTGATGACTTTGATTATCAATAGATAAAGTCATTCTTTCAATAAATTTGACAGCCATATACTCCAAAAGAAAATCTTCATTAAAATAAGAAAATACAGATTGATCAATATTTACATCAGTGACAGACTGATTACTATGCTTTGGATTAATCATTAACGGACCATCATCCGTCTTCGGCGTAGACTTGCTAAGGTTGATAACTAGTGGTTCTGAATCAGTTGGATGAAAAGTACGTCCTTTAACCTTGATCATGAGAGGCCGATCACTAGTGTTGGTTTGAACCCGACTTTTGACTGGAACCCTCACAGATTCATCAGACGTAGCTTGAGTTCTTCCTTTAACTTTAATCATCAAAGGTTCATCATTGACAGATTGGGGTTGAATTCGACCTTTAACCTTAACTTCAAAGGTTAATCTTCTGATGGCGATTGATCTTCTGAAATCAATTGATCTTCTGTAGGTGATCGATCTTCAGCCATATCAGATATTTCCTTCACATGCTCCTGTGTATAAAGTATTAAATTCGAGAAATAGGCTTCAACACCTTTAAAAGGATTGAGATATGCAAATTCAGTCTTTACAGTCCCCTGAGAATCCATATACTTGAAGCATTGGTTAAGAGTCGAAGGAACAATATTATGTTCATGTATCCATGGTCTTCCGAGTAGGATATTATAAGATACATCTGAATTGATAACATAGAAGGTTGCCATGGTTCGAAGATCACCTATTTGAATCTTCAGACGAATTTTTTCCAATAGTTTAATTCTTCCAGAATTGAAACCAACAATTATTGTACTAGTGTAAGTCAACTCACTAGTAGGAATCCTCAATGGTCGTAGCATACTCTAGAGAATAATGCTAATGGAAGACCCAGGATCGATATAAATCCTATCAATCTCGGTGGAGTCAACATACCATGTGTAACACAGAGGCCTATCATGTCGATTATGCTTTAACAACATATCCTCTTGTGTGAAAGTAATATTAGGAATTGACTCCATCACACTGTGGCATTGGGGACACGACACCGGTGTATTGTCAGGACTTTTGAGCTGGGCTAAGCATAAATCTGCTTGTAGCAATGCTTCACTCAATGTTTCTCGACTTTCTTTAGAAAGTCGGAGTAACTCAAAAATTGAAAGCCTAGCCGGTGTATTGGCTAATTGGGCTAGAATATCAAATTTATAGGGTTTTATCAACCCATGATTTGAACTAGATTTCAACGGGACGTTAAAACGTACAGCCTTCCGTTTCTCTTTTTTAACCACTGGTGGTTTAAAAGGTCTTGCCTCAACGGAAATAGAAGATGACTGAGTCAGCAGTGTTTCAACGGCATCATTCGCTTCTTTGGAAGTTCTCTCCTAATCTTTTTGGTAGTCTTTTCCAAATCTTCTACCAGCAAAAGCCTTTTCTTCAGACTCAGGAGAATGAAGTACCATATTACAGCATTTAGTCTTCTTTTCATTAGTCTTCATCTTATGGGGATTTTTATGAGGAACCTCAAATCCCAATCCGACGGAAGATTTCTGACCTTGAATTTGTAAAGGATCTCGCATACCTTTATTATTGTTCAATCCTTCCGCTTTTTGAAAGTCATAGCCCATTTTCTTCATGAGATGTATCGATTGTTGACTATACATGTGAATGGGCAGCGGACTTTCAATAGACGGTCCAATAGATGAAGAAGGAACGGAGACTCCAGTAGTCACCAGGGTAGAAATTTTTGGTGCAGGAGGTAAAATCCCAACCGGAGCTTTCTCATAGGCAGCAAAAATTTGTTGTGCTCTATAAAAAGGGACACTGTTCATGGCTAACCATTGCTGACGAGTAAGCTTTAGTTTGGTAGGAGGGGCCAAACTTGGAGGACATATATTCAGACCCCTTAGCCTATCTTCCAAAGGGATGTCATCCCATAGATGATCAGAATCATCATGATCTGGGGTAACAACATAAAAAATTATATTGCAGGTTTTGACCTTTTGACCTTTCTTGGATTTTGAAATTTTACTTTCATGCTCCATTTCAAGTATTAAGTCAGGGTGTACCCATATGATTTCACCATTTTTCAAGAAGAGGCAATAGTTCTTTACTTTAATCTCTGGCCGGTGGAAGATTCACAATCTTCATTGTCGCCTTCGAAATCGGAACAATCCCATCAGGAACTTGCTATGGAGGAAAACCTCCAAATTGAAGAGAAATCATGTTAGTTGTGACTGTATGCTCATCATTAGTTAAAGCGATAGCTTTAGCATTTATCAACTCTTGAATCTTCTTCTTCAAGACATAGCAAGCCTTAGTAGGATGATTTATGTATCTGTGATAGATACAATATTTGGGATTATCAGTCAAATCTACCTCATTAGGTCATTTTGGCTCTGGAATCTGGAGTTTACCACTCTTTACAAGACATTGGAATATCCCAGGAATATCACTGTCATTGAAAGAGTACTCTTCTTTCGGCTTAGAAGACTCTGGATTACTTGGTGTAGTTTTAGATTTTGAAAGGTTCACCACTAGGGTTTTCTTTCCTTTTCTATTGCGATTACCAGAATTGTAACCTGAAGAGGCTTTCTTTCCTTTATCTTCTGAGACGAAGATCATCCCATGTTCATGAGCCAATCTTCCAATGGTCTCAGTTGAAACTGCTGCTATAATAAACGAGGCCTAATCTGTGAATTAAGAGCCTGTAAAAACAGCGATGGTTGGTCACAGATTTATTTTGCATGTATCAATTAATGCTGAATCTGGCATACCCGGAGGCATTTTCAAAGTAGCCTATCGGAAACGTTCAATAAACGTCCGAGTACCTCTTTCTCTTTTTGTTTAATCTCTATTAAGGAGGACATATTCATGTCCATCCCTCCTTCATAGAAACGGAAGAGAAATATTGCTTTGAATTCGTCAAAAGACGATATACAATTTTCGAGTAGACTCCGATACCAATCGTATGTTGTACCCGTCAAACACCCAATGAAGACTCGGGTAAGAAGAGCATCATTCTTAATACACAGTCATAATATCAAAATAATTGATATATTGACTTGGAGAAGCCTTTCCATCAAATAATACCATAGATTGTGGCTTAAATTTAGAAGAAAAGGGTACGCCATTCCAATAGGGAGGATAAGGTTGCTTAATCCCCAACTTTTGGAGCTGATCTTTGTGCTTTCAAATTGTGCTTTTAACTCCCGAACTGCTTGAATAGCTTTATTAGTTTGAGGGAGTATGTTTGATTGAATAGTGGTTGGATGTACCGTAACCCCTACTGGAGGTGATACATCTTTCGAAATGAGAGGGTCAGGAGATGCAGAGTTTTGATTGATAACAGGCTCTTGACTCAGATTATTTAAAGGTATGTCAACCCCTTGACTATCTTGAGTTTGTGCAGCTACCTGTACTGGTGTCATCACTACAGGTTGGATTGTTTACTGAGTCGTTATTATCTGATGCATATTTTGCATCATTGCAAGCATATCCTTTATTGATTGTTCTACCGCATAAAGACGTTGTTCTGTATGAGAAGTAGATGTCTCTTGTTCCTCTCCGATAACATAAGATTCAACTTCTCTTGAACGTACAGAGGGATACTATCAGTTTCTGACTCCAAATACTTAGTACCCCCAGCCTCTGAGTTTGAAGAATGCATACATAAAGATCATTGACTTCTTGATCGAGTATGCTGATATACTCATTCAAAAGTGTCAAGGATTCGGTTGAACCTTTGTTGACTTGAGTTCGGGATGAATTAGGTTTTGGACGTCGTCCTCTATTGATATGAGATGCCCATATTGACCGATGCATAAGACAACTCATGTTCTTGGTCATCAATTTGTTGCTGAGGTGCGTTATAGCTTAATCGGTCGAAAACTGACCATTTAGTAGCCGAACAACAACATTTGATCACAATTTGGTGACATTCACAATGATGATTTTCTTGAGGGAGTGTCACATGAGATTTTTTGTTTTAACGCTTTTGCACAAGTAACTCGCATAAATCAGAAGAATTGGAATGTAACATTTTCTTTTTTACATTTGGGACAGAGAAATATTTAGTCCCTTGCGTAAAAAGAAGGTTACTAGCTTCATTGGCAGAACAAAGCTGTGCATTTTTACGCGCCTGGAGTTGTGTGCATAAATCTTGAGTTGATTTTTGTGCACTGAGAACACCATTAGCATTACGCGTAATCCTAAGATTAGGCACTTTGCGTAAAACAACATTAGAGGATTGTTGGTGAAAAATAGAAGTTTTGCCAAAATTTCTATTCTTCTTCGATAAACCAAAGGAATTGTCTGTCATAGTATCAAAAGACTTGTTTTTACGCTGTACGCTTGTAGGCAAGTTCACTTTAGGTGCAAAAGCACCATTGTGAACTTTATCTACCATGTCACCGATAGAAGATTTGCCTTTACGCGTATAGCACAAAACAGGAATATCTGCCATGTCACAGACGGAAGATTTGCCTTTACGCGTATAGCGCAAGACATGATTGTCTACCACGTCACAGACAGGAGACTAAATTTTACGCACAGGACGCAACACTGAAGTAGGAACTGCCTCATCACAGATGGGAGCCCCAACAACAGGAGTGGGAGGAATTCCCTTGCCTTCAGAGACAATAGAGAGATCAGAGGGTGGTTTGGACTTAGGAATCCAAACTTTATGCACCTTTCGTGATTTTTGCACATTGGAGCAGCAAGCACTACCCCCATTTCAGAGCATTTCTTCATAAGCAGTCTGGTCGAATTGAACGACCAGAGTCTTCTTCGTCGATCCAATCGACACATCATCGTATTGAGCAATTGCTTTCTCGTCAGAGGAGAAAGTCGTCCCCAGCAGAGTCGCCATTTTGTTTCACTTAACAAAATGCCCTTAAGGCTTTTGAAAGAAAATGAGAAAAAGTGTACAAAAGTACAAGTAAACTCTGGAAAGTATTGCTATGAAAGTCTGATCTGAAAGCGATCACTTTGTTCCTTGGACCACACGATGATGATGAAGAAAACTGCTTGGAGATGAATAACTGGAAGAACTAAGTCACCAGAAAGGTATCGACACAATTGGCACTAGTGGCACAGTCGAATGCTTTCCTGCTTTGCTTCACTCTGTTCTTGAGAAAAAGTTGAAAAGAAATATTCTGAAAAATCACTTTGCTATGAAAGTATCTGGTCTCCAAAATCTTGTACCTCTTTCTTAAAAAAGAAGTCTTTATATAGATTTGTCTTCTGTGCGTAAAAAAAATCAATATTGGGTCTCTACGCAGGCTATTAGAATAACTGTCACCCACGTACAAAAATTGGCCTCTACGCATGTTGACACATGTGTTTTCCATAAATAAATTTACTTTATTTATTGTGTATCTGGAAAAATTACAACTGTAGGAATCCGATCTAGAAGACGATCGCTTTATCCCTTGGACTATGCGAAGAAAAAAAGCTCTCAAAATTTTGACAGTAAGTTAGATAACTCTGTATCTGTACAATGAATGAGAAAAAGAACTCTATTTATAGAGTCAAAAATAACTGAAAGGATAACTGTCTTCACAGCCTGTGCCTAGTTGAAAATCACGCAGGATTTAACATACGCAAGGTTGTGAGCAGTTACTGGACGTGGCCTGTAACTGTTGGACACATGGCAATCATGCATGAGTCGTGTGCAAGTTACAGGACACGCAGGCAAGAGATCAGTGGCATGGCTGCCACGTACTCCAATTTGATGAAATCCACGCAGACTCGGGGCAGAAAGCTTCAAAATCCATGCAAACTTGGGGCAAGAAGCTTCAGAATCCACGCAGGCTTGGGGCAAAAAGCTTCACAATCCACGCAGACTTGGGGCAGAAAGCTTCACAATCCACGCAGATGTGGAACAAGAAACTTCAGAATCCACACAAACTTGAGACAAAAAGCTCAAAATATACACGGACTTTGGGAAAGAACATAATCCATGCTCGATTGAGGCAGGACTGCCAGCTGTCTTGATTCGACGCGCTTTGACTGACACAAAATCTCTGACAGTGATTGCTTTTGTCAGTTGCATTAAATGACAAGAAGCTCTTTTGGTACGCCAACTTGGTGAAGGCTGAGTCTTGCTGAAGAAGATTTCGAAAGTCACGCAATAGTCGGCTGTGATCTCTCGAGTTCTGTGTATACGTGGCATACGAGAAGACATTCTTCGACTGTCGTGCTGTCAGTCATAATTACACTCTGACAAATGATGAGCTGTTTCCCAGCATGACTTTTAAATATTGTCCTGATCAACTCAGCATGACTTTTTAGGCATTGTCCTGATCAACTCAGCGTGACTTTCATTTTTGAGGCCTACAAAACCCCCTTCAAAGTTTTCAAAAAATAATAAATTATTTCGAAATACTTTGAAAATGAGATGATAAAATGAATTTAATCACGCTGAGATGACATCAAATTTTTGGAAGTCGAAAAGATTTTGAAGTTCTTTAAAAACATCCAAATAAACTTATTAAATGTCATAATGACTCTTCATTTTTCGAGACTGATTGTATCCAATTTATGGTGGAATATGAACCGCCGGTAAACTCTGTTATATAAACAGGGAGAGAATTCAGCTTTGATGTTCATCTCACGTCAACATGACACCGAAGGAGAAAGCTGAGGAAGAAGCAAAAAAGTTAGGTTTTTATTCCCATGACGACCCTACTTTTGAGGGTAAGGAACCGGAGCCTTTTGTCTTCGAGTTCAAATATGACCCGACACAACTAGCCAAGAATTTCTTGAGCTATTTTGGCCTGGATGGTTCGTCTTCTTCCAATGGACGCAGCCTTGCAGAACAGCGTAAAATGTTGAATGCTCTGTTACACCGTATGGGGGTCAAGAGCGTAGAAGAACTGGGCACTAAGCTCAGTCGCTCTGCAAAATAGAGCGTGTCTTTTATGCTTCTGTTTTCTTTTGAAAAATGTTGCACTTTTTTTTTAAGGCCATCAGTGCCTCTTTTGTTTTGAAAAATGTAGTACAACTTTTGTGCTGAACAGCGTGCATTAATGAAGAATATTAAGTGGCACTCTTTGTATGTTTCCAATGCTGTGCTGTCTTCCAAAGTACACGTGACACTCATTCCGTGGTTACGAGCGCTTTTAACTCGGATCTTTTCCAAGAATAGGCTTGTACTTTGTCCTTTAAATGGGTAGCTGAGTTTCACAGATACTCATCTCCTTATTCTTCTTCTTCTTCTCTGAGAATGAATTTTTTTTGTGAGATTTCACTCTTAAACAGGAAAGCAATACTTTCTAATGTTCGATTTCTGTGCACTATACCAGACATTGGTTTACCAATCCTTAGCACCAAACTCGATGGTAAGTACGCGTACCATTTTTACTGTTGAAGATGAGCTTTTGTTTCTGACTGAACAATACACGCCTGTCTCTGTTTGACAAATGCACGCTTAATGATAATAATATTCCTGTTGATTTAATCTCTTTTTCCTTGCTGTTTTCTGCAGAAGCTCAGCTGAAAATTTTCTTCAGAACTGGCATTGGTGATTTGGATGCTGTGGAGAATTTTCCTCTGATACCTACATCAGGGAGCTCATACGCTTTTGACGCGTAAATCAGACAACTCAGAACTCTTCGTGGGATAGAAGGGTCTTCCTCAGATGGTAGGAAGAGCCTTTATACACGAGAGTTGGATGGTGGAGTCAGCTCTACCCCGAGAAATCGGGTAGTAGAGTTCCTTTCAGGGCAGAACTAGGAATTGTATCCCAATGTGGGATACATTCCTATCTCCTTTGAAAGGTCGCTCCCAATCCACCAGTTGTATTGGCAGCAACACGCCTTCGGGCTGCCATACTCTGTGATTCTCCTCTCGTCTGAGAGAGAAGACCAGAGTTTGATTCCTGCTGATCTGGTCGTCACTGGAACCCAGATAGTCAGGAACTGCCACCAACAACGAACCTGACGGAGAAGGTCCGACGGAGAAGATCCAAGGAAGAAGATAGATCTCTATTGTGGTGGCGTAGAATGAAAATCCAAAATTTGTAATAGATTTCCATTATGATTTGTAAGAAAGTCTAAGAAAATGTAATAGACTTTTTATGGTGAAATGAGAATGGAAATGATAATTCTTCTATGCTCAACAATTTGTATTCACTTGGATGAATTGTGGACATGATAGATAATGAAATCTTCTTTTCTGATTTAGAGTACGTAATATTATCAGAGGTAATATGGACGTGATAATATGTAGGAACTCAAAAGAAAATAGATTGATTTCTATGCAGAGGTCAAAAATGACAAGTAAGTAGATTCAAAATTGATCCAAAGATAGAAGATTATAAACGGACGAACTCTCGGATGAATGTAATAAATGAATGAATGAACCGTCAGATGAATGTAATAAATGAACGCACTACTAAAATAACCCAGATTAGCGACGTCAGGAGACGTCGCTAAATACAGGAAATACGTCGCTAACAATGATTTGCGACGTATTTAGTGACGAAAAACCTACGTCGCTTATAGGCAAGTCGCAGATGGCAATTTAGTCGCCAAACGTCGCTATTTACGACGCGTAGTTAATTGTCGCTAGACGTCGCAAAATGAGCGACAGATAGCGACGTATAAGTACGTTGCTAACATTGCGACGTAAAGCGACCACTAGCGATGCTTCAAAAGTTTATAAATGATGACGAGGCATGGCATCCATGTGGCCACGTGGGCAACGTAGCGACGTATATTAGCGACGTCGAGCGACGTAACGTCGCTAGTTAGCGACGTATAGCAACGTCTGTGTGACGTCGCAGTACGTCGCAAAACGTCGCTATCCGTCGCTAATATAAAAAAATTTTAAAAAAATATAATTGAAATTTTTGTTATGCTGTGTGTCTGTGTTTACAGTGTGTGTGAAGTGCAGTGTTCGAACCATCGACAGTTTCGCTTACTGTTGTATGTTTTATCTTTGATAGAAAGAGCAACAGTTCAGGGTGCACTTCTCAGAGCTTCCTCTTCACGTCCTTCACCTTCTCGGGAACCTTTACGACGTCCGAGAAAGTGAAGGACGTGAAAATGAAGCTCTCAGAAGTGCACCCTGAACTGTTGCTATTTCTATCCAAGATAAAACATACAACAGTAATCGAAACTGTCGATGGTTCCGAACACTGTATTTCACATTCACTGTAAACACAGACACACATTATAACAAAAATACACAATATATATTTTTTTAAATTTCGGCAGCATCTCCTTTGTATATCTGATCATCGCTTATAACCCAATGTAGGTATATTTGTCATCCCGTCGCAGATATCACAAAGTAAATATCACAATAAAAATAGGAGGCAGTGCAAAGTAAATATCACAGACACACATCCTCACAAACATCCAATAGAGTCAAATAAAAATGAAAGATGATAAAAAGCCTTCCACCAAGTGTATAAACAACAGTGTATGAATAAGCAATTTGCCCATAGGGCCAATACATACAAGTCATAAAAAAACCAATAAAATCACTGCGGACCCCTGCCGCACAACTGGAAAAGAATGTAGTCATACTGCTCCTGGGTGAGCTGTACCGTAGGGGCAGTAGGAGGCAGTACAATGTCTGGAGTCGGCGCCGGAGGCAGTGCAGTATCTGGAGTTGGTGCCGTCGATGGACCCGAAGGACGTACCTGCTCCAGCTCTCGCAGTCGCTCACCATGCGCAGCAAGGGTACTCACCACCTTCTTAGTATACTGAGCGAGTGAGAGAGAAAGGCTCCTCTGCGATCCGTCCAGCTCGACCTATCTACGCTCCGTGTGCTGCGTAGACTCGGTGAGCGTCTGCAAGTTGGCAGCTGCAGCCTGATGCAGACTCATCAGCTCCTGTATACTGCGCTCGACCGCATCAAATCGTCCGGTGACGATCGGAGGGTCGGATCGTCGCTCGACCGCATCAGAAATCTGCTGCTGCAACTCGCGACGCAGCTCCTCGATCTGACGACGAACATCCTCAGCTCGTGACGACGCCTGCGTAGCCGGAGACTGCGTACTGACAGAGGGGGCCCGGGATGACTCCGAAGCCAAATACGCGCCGTAGGTTCCCGTACCGTAGTACGTACCCTTCTGAAGACCGCCAACGGCGGTCATCCACAGCTCGTCCGGCGATGGCTCTACAGGCGACTGGGAGGAAGTACCAGCCCCTCCCTCTGCTTGCGCACTAGCAGCAGCAGCAGCATCAGCCGCCTCCTTCTGTAGCCGAACAAACTCGGCCTAGAACATGTTTGCTAACGTGTAAGTGTTTACTAAAGTCTATATTGATATCTATTTTCCTGTTTTCTAAATTATAGTCAGTTAATATTAGTTGAATAGAACGTACATATGCCTGCGTCGCCCTCTCGTCAATGAAGTCCCCAGCCCTCCGATGGGTGAGCAGAAAGACGGTCACCATGTTCGGATCCTCACCCTTCTTTACCTGTTAAAATATATTATCTATTATTAGTATTAAACATTATATCGAACTATATATAAATTAATGTCCGTCATAGGAAACGTACCAGACGACGAAAATGCTCCGTCATCGGAATGGAGCCACCACACCACTTACCGGCGCTCGACCGCGCCACCTTGGCCTTCTCAGACCGCTCCTGGTACTGGCGCTCGCTGAATCTAGCCTTCATCGCAGTCCACTGCTCTGGCGTAATCCAACCCTGGATCGGACGTCCGGCGCGATCACGACGCTTCTGGTCGTCGATCGCATCACGGATGAGCTTGGCTATGACGGCAGAAAATTGGCCCTCGATCCTCGCCACCCGGTGTGGTGGATAGAAATAGGTCCTCTACAAGAAGTAAAATACAAAAGTTGTATAATATACACAAATGATTATTAAAATTTAAAAATAAACAAATTTTTTACCTTGAAGTGGGCGAACCAAAAGGCCTTCCTATCTGCGGGAGCATCTGAGTAGTTGAGCCAAGGCCCACCATAGTTCTGTCTCACAAATGTCCCCAGCTATCTCTGTACTGCAGAAGGCCGATATCTATACAATAATAATTTTTCATGAATATATATGTACATATAATCATTTGAGAAATATATAATAATTAATTAGCTTACTTCATAGGCCCGTCCGTCCAAATCTCCATACGCGTCTCGCCTGGAGGAGCGCATGGAGGGTCGCTCTCACCTCCTGCCTGGGCAGGATCAGTCTGATCGCCGTCCTCCATATGATCGGCGTGGGCTCCCTCCATAGAGCCGTCGATAGTAGGAATGCTGGACGGGGGATCAGGGATGCTGGACGGGGGATTAGGGATGCTGGACACGGGATCAGGAAGGCTGGACGACGAGGGAGGAGTCGCCAACCTGCTAGAACTGCCCTGTCCTGGTAATGGACCGGGAACAGGAAGGCTGGACGACGAGGGAGGAGTCGCCAACCTGCTAGAACTAGCCTGTCCCGGTAATGGACTGGGAACAGAATGGTACACTGGCGTACTCGGAGATGAGGATGAGGGTACGGAACTACCCTCTCCATCCCCAGCCCGAGGCTGACGGGACTGCCTAATATATAATCCTCCGCGTCGTCTAGATGGTCTAGTCATACCTGACAATAAAACATATGACAATAAAACAAAAAAACATATTTATATGATAGACATCACAGATTTTTTTAAAAATATTATAGTCAAAAAGTGTCACTGAAGTGTCAATAAAAGTGTCAATAGAGTGTCACTGAAGTGTCACAGATTTATATGATAGAAGTGTCACTAAAGTGTCAAATATGATGATAAAACAAACGTACAGATTTAATCCTCTTCTGAAAATTCATCTAGTTCGTTTAGCTCATCTACTTCTTCTTCTTTTTCTTCTTCTTCTTCTTCCTCCTCTACATCTTCACTTTCATCTGCATCTTCCTCTTCAGATAATTCTACTTCTTCTACACAATTAGATGTGTAATAGGGAACTTCCGTCGTGTCCACTTCTATAATATTTGTTACAAGAGGTAGTTCATCCTGTTGATAAGCTATATCGTCAACCTCAAAGGTATTTCTAGCTTTGGTAATACATACACCTGAGCAGCCCTTAGCTCATCATCGTTCAGATATCTCTTTTTCATCTTACCCGATGGCTTTCCTGGAGCATTGAATACCTTCAGTATTGTATCATTACTTTCATGATCTCCCTCGTCGTTTCTGGAAGCTCTCATTCTATTAGTTGCAACATGAGGCTTGAAATACATCGAACAAAAGTTTGTAATCTCCTCTAGAACATAGGCTTCACAAATAGAACCCTCGACCCGTGCCTTATTTTTCACCTTTCTTTTTAGGTGATTCAAATGTCGCTCGAACGGATACATCCATCGATATTCGACGGGTCCACCAACACGTGCCTCATAGGATAGATGAATCGGCAAATGCTCCATAGAGTCGAAGAATCCAGGAGGAAACACCCTCTCTAGCTTGCATAGTGTTACCGCAATGTCCTTCTCTTGCTTTTCTAGACGATCAACGAGCAATTTTTTAGAACAAAGATCCCTGAAGAATATGCTAAGCTCCGTCAATGGATCCCAAACTGCCTGCGGTAAGAATTCCCGAAATGCAATCGGAATTAACCTCTCCATGAATACGTGACAATCGTGGCTCTTCATACCCGTCAATTTGTTTTCCTTCGGATCGACACATCTTCTCAGATTTGACACATATCCGTCTGAAAATTTTAGGCCCTGGATCCACCGACAAAGTCTCACTTTATCCTCCTTGTCCAGCGAGAAAATTGACTTCGGAAGGAACTGTTTTCTATTCTGCTGTATCAAATGCAACGCAGGGCGTTTGCATATTTCTTTTAAGTCCAACCTGGCCTTGGGATTGTCTTTCGTTTTTCCCTTCACATCCATCACAGTATTAATTATGTTATCAAACACATTCTTCTCAATATGCATGACATCAAGATTATGTCTGATCAGATTGGTACTCCAGTATGGCAGATCCCAGAATATGCTCCTCTTTGTCCAGTTATGAACTGTACCAAATCCATCGTACTTGTATCCAGTTGTAGGATCTTCGATAGCACTTGGAAAATCTTTAACCTCCTCCCATATCGTGTCTCCGCACCACCTTGGCGGTGGATCACCCTTCTCTACAATGCCGGCACGGAAAGCATTCCTGTTCCTTCTGAACGGATGATCTTTTGGCAGAAATTGCCGATGACAATCAAAGAAGCACGGCTTTCCGCCGTGTTTCAAGCGGAAAGCCTTACTACGGTCCATGTAATACGGATATGAGAGACGGCCATGAGTGCTCCATCCAGATAACATTCTATAGGCCGGAAAGTCGTTGATGGTCCACATAAGGGTTGCCTTCATCTAAAAATTCTACTTCCTGGAAACATCGTACGTGTTAGCGCCTACTTCCCATAACTGATTCAAGTCATCTATCAAAGGCTGTAAGTACACATCAATGTTCCTCTTGGGATTGTTCGGACCAGGAATTATAACGGTTAGAAACATGTACTGAGTCTTCATGCACATCCAAGGCGGTAGGTTATACGGAGTAACAATCACAGGCCAGCACGAATACTGGGATCCCGAAAGACCAAAAGGAGTAAAACCGTCAGAAGATAGTCCCAACCTGACATTTCGCAAATCTGAAGCAAAATCTGGATATACTCGATCAAAGTGCTTCCATGCTTCTCCATCGGATGGGTGATCCAACACTCCTTCAATCTGTTCTCGCATGTGCCAACTCATATTTTCGGCCGTCTCTTTCACCATAAATAATCTTTGCAACCGCGGCGTTAAAGGCAAGTAGTGCATTGAATCGGTCGATCTTCTTGCACCGGTAGACCTTCCTGTACTAGTTGTCTTATAGCGATCAGCACCACAAAATCTGCACACATCTGTGTCCTTGTCGTCTTTGTAGTACAGCATGCACCCATTGCGACAGGAATCGATTTTCTCGTATCCCATCCAGAGCGATCTCACCATCCTCTTAGACCGGTAGAAGTCTTTAGGCAACTTAGCACCCGCCGGTAAGATCTCTATAATCAACTCCAACACTCGGTTGTAGCATTCTTGCGACATGTTAAAATCTGACTTAATGCTCAACAGTCTTGTAACCACCTCCAACGATGAATGATCCTCACAACCAGGATACAATGGAGTCCTTGCATTCTCCAACAACTCCATGAACTGTGCAGCATCGGCGTTCGGTGCCTCCTCAGGTGCATCATGAACGAAACTAGGCCCCGCAGCGTCAAAAACCATGTTCATGCACCCGTCGTCGTATGCATGATTATCTGAAACAAAATTAGGTCCCGCATGCATATACGGCTCAACATAAGGCTCCGGCTCTGATGCTAAAGACACAAGTTCTCCATGTGCGGTCCACTGATAGTAATTAGACGTGAAATCCCTCGAGTACAAATGATATGTCACTTCCACTTCTGGATAATATTTCACGTTATGACATTTCACACACGGACACTTAATTTTGGTGCCGTCCATGTACTGAGGGAACGCCTTAGCAAACTGCAGGAACTACTCTACTCCCGTTATGTATTCATCCCGCACACCACACATATCATCAGCACGACGATTATACATCCATGAACAATTCCGCAAGTAGTAATTCATATCCATTTGGAAATAATTCTGCAAAGATGGACACACATTATCCAACAGGCACAAATTCGTATATTATGTCTTATTATGGGACACACATTTGTAGCGGACAGTTACTAATAACAATGATATGCAATCTAGGTCAAACTAGGTTGTACTAAGTCAAACAAGGTCAAGCTAAGTCAAACAAAGTCAAACAAAGTCAAACAAAGTCAAACAAGGTCAAACTAGGTCAAACTAGGTTAAACTAGGTTGTACTAAGGTCAAATAGTCAACCTTGGTCAAACAAGGTCAAATCTAAGTCAAATATCCTATTTCTAGTCATGACCTACCAAGTAATGAGCAATAGTGAGTTAACAAAGCAAACTGAAACTAAAACTAGTATCTGGGTGTCATTTAAACAACTAAAACTAGTATCTGGGTGTCATTTAACAAACATGAAGACAACAAAGTCAAACAAGGTCAAGTTAAGTCAAACAAAGTCAAACAAGGTCAAACTAGGTCAAGGGTTGACCTATAGTTGACTTTAATCTAGGTCAGATGTTTACTCTACTTTGACTTTCAGTTAAAATAGTCAACCTTGGGGGTGACTACTATTTCATATAATTTTAAAGTATCGGCCGATACCGATCCGATACGGCCGATACCGATACGGTTTGGCATGTTCCGATCCGATACCGACCGATACCAAATATTGACCGATACCGACATTGGGGGTCTTTGTTCCGATCAATTCAAGTACCAATAATGACCAAAGTCAACTCAAGCTATCTCATACACACAAGTAATATCTATATAGATATATACATATAATATATATATATAGGCATGTATATACTATATGCCTATATTACAAGACAAGGCAACTTTCATGCCTTCATATATTTAGACACTCTAACATAGGCTATATGCCTATATCATATATGAGTTACATGATATAGTTATGTATATATGTATACAATACCATCTAGGCTATGTGTACGTGTCCAACATAATGTCGATGTACAAGGGTGGAATGAACTAAAAAGGTAATCCTTCAACCAAACAATACCTAATCTATATGTCAGTCATGGGACTGAACAACTGAATACAGTATACACAAACAGTGTATCAATCTCAGGAAAATCAGTAGATAGCAGTAGTGTGTGTTTATATTTTCAGGTTACACTTATGTGTGTGTGTAGATAGGTATAAACAGTGCATAATTTCTCGAGAAAATTCAGTGTAATGTGTGTGTGCCAATATGTGAAAACAGTGTATTAAAACTGTTCTCAGTTTTGACAGTCAATGGCATACGAAAACCCAAGAATCCCCAATCAATGTGAACCCTAACATGCACATTAATTCTCAGAGAAGATATGGGATTAATCATAATGGTTTAATCATTCAAAATCAGTTTAAACCAATGTTAATCTCAGAAAATTAATATATAGTGAACTACGTATCAGAAAATTGGGGATAAACCAAATTCGAAATCCAAATTCAATTAATAGCAAAATCTAATGGTTGGTAATGATATGTGTATGTGTCATAGAGTCACACGTGTCGAGTGTCCACCAAAATAGGACACAATCGTGTCCAAATTATTTTTTAACACACACGAACACAAATGACACAGTGCAGTCTCGTGTACGTGTCCACGCGTGTGTGTCCGTGTCTGTGTGTGTGTGTGCGTGTGTGTGTGTGTCCGTGTCTGTGTGTGTGTGTGCGTGTGTGTCCGTATCCGTGTGTGTCCGTGTGCGTGTGTGTGTGTCCGTGGGAGAGGAGGAGGAAGGAGAGGAGTTAGGTTAGGGTTTACCTGAGGAAGAGGAGGAGGAGGTCGGATTGGGGAAGGAGGAGCTCGAGGAGGAGGATCTCGAGGAGGAGGAGCTCGCCGGAGGGGGAGAGAGTCGCCGGAGGGGAGGGGGTCGCCGGGGGGCACTGACAGAGGGGAAGGGAGTCGCCGGGAGGGTGGGGTGGGGGGGGGGAAATGAAATTTTCGGGTTTTCGAGTGAGAATGAGGGAGAAAGAAGGCAGCTGCGTGCCCTAAGTAAAATAACTTAGCGACGTCACGTTTTGGCGTCGCTAAACGTCGCCAACTTGGCGACATGTACATAAAATATGTTGCTGAACGTCGCTTTTCAGCGACGTAGTACCCTCCTGTCGCAGAACGTCGCTAGACAGCGATGTTTTGCGACGTGTTTAAAACGACGTCGCTACTGGCGACGCCATTTATTGCCGTCGCTACAGTACGTCGCTATTTGATAATATTTTAGTAGTGACGGATGAACCGTCAAGCATTAATGAACGGGCGAACCGTCTGATGAATGTGACGCTTCATTATTTGAAGAATTTCTGCCTATAAATATAGCAGAATTCTGACCAGAACGAATACTTCTACTTTTCAACATAAAAATGTCGTCTGAA
This sequence comes from Iris pallida, assembly GCA_029216955.1. Taxonomy (NCBI): domain Eukaryota; kingdom Viridiplantae; phylum Streptophyta; class Magnoliopsida; order Asparagales; family Iridaceae; genus Iris; species Iris pallida. Next base: position 34,043 of record JANAVB010029749.1, read on the forward strand.
GAAGCATCCAAGAAAGCTGGAATCGCCCCGAAGATTCAGAAGGGCACTGAAGAACGCCCTGTTGATCCAGTTCAATCAAAAAAGGCGAAAGCAGGCGAAGGTTCGTCTGTACCCAAGCCACCAAGGGACATTCTGGACTTCCTGCTCGAACCAGGAAGGACTGAAGAAGAGGAAGCCATGAGGATGGCCGCTTGCAAGTTCCTCGTGGGTTCCAGCAAGGAGGATCTCGGTTCTTTTGCTGACCGTATTTTCGAGAAAGACGGTAGTGGCCCGCGTCCAAATGTAAAGAAGGATGATAGTGATCTTCCTTAATATCATGTACCATCATTCATGATTTAAAAAATAAAATAAAAATTTTATTTCTAAACATGAACTTGTCTGATGATTACAAGCATTTATATTTATACATAATACTTTTTAAGGAATTTGCCATTAATAGGTACCAAAACTTTTCGACCATCCAATTCTGAGAGTTGCTAAGCTCCATTTGAGAAAACTCTGCTCACGATATAGGGACCTTCCCATTTTGCGTCAAATTTGCCCGTGCTCATATGAGTCATAGTCATAGGACGTCTGATTGTTAAAACAAGTTCTCCTTTTTGATACGCCTGAACTCTGACTTTCTTATTAAAAGCTCTTGAGATTCTAGCTTGATAGAATTCGATATTCTGTTGAGCAGATAATCGCTTCTCATCCAGAGCTTCTAATTCTTGAAGTCGAAGATGATCATTATTTTCAGCAGTGAGTTCATTAGCGATTGCTATCCTTAAAGAAGGAATTTGAATCTCTAATGGAAGAACAGCTTCGCAACCATACACCAGAGAGAAGGGTGTACATTTAGTAGCATTACGAACTATAGTGCGATAAGCCCACAAACATTCACCGAGCTTCTCACTCCAATTACATTTGTTAGTAGAGACAAACTTCTTTAGGAGTTTGATGATGGTCTTGTTGAAAGCTTCTGCTAATCCGTTAGCTGCCGGATTATATGCGGTAGAAGCCACATTGTTGATCCGGTGATCGTCACAGAATCGAGTAAATTTTTGGCTGACGAACTGTGGTCCATTATCATGAATAATACGTCGAGGAACACCAAATCTGTAGATGACATGATGCTTAATAAAGCTGATGACATTGGACGTCTTAACTTCAGATAAAGGAATGGCTTTGGCCCATTTGGAGAAGTAATCGGTTATTGCGAAAATAAACTGATGACCTTTGGATGACGGCGGATTGATCGGGCTGATAATGTCCATGCCCCAAGCTTCAAAGGGCCATAATGCTGCCGTCGGATGAAGAAATTCTGAGGGTTGATGAATAAAATCCACATGAATTTGACAAGCTTTACACTTCTTTGCATATTCGATGGCGTCTGATACCATAGTGGGCCAATAATAACCCATATGTCGAATATGGTCTTGAAGTTTTGGTCCAGGCTAATGTGCTCCACAAATTCCATCATGTGCTTCGCGAATAATTTGTTGAGCCTCGTCACCGGCAACACATCGAAGAAGTAAACCATCATAAGCTCGACGATATAAGGTTTTTGTAGTATGATTGTAATAGAATCTGAGTGATCGTCGTCTGATAGATGCTGCCTCACTCGGATCATCTGAAAGAATATCATACAATATAAAATCTAATAAAGGAAGTCTCCAATCTTTATCCGTATTTTGATTCTCGGCTGAGTTACTGAAGATGAATTCCATGCTGGAATCAGATGAAGATGATAAAGATTTACGACTGAATCCAAATCCTCTTGTTGTGTTTACATCATGAGATGTTGTTTCTTCAATGTCAACTGGAAGTCCTAAGGTCAGGTTATTTTCCAGATGAAATAATTCTTGATTACGAACAACAATCATTTGTTGCCGTTTAATCGGAATAGCCAATACCGCCGCGAGATTAGCTAGAGCATCAGCTTCTGTGTTACATGCTCGCCTAACATTTTCAATGAAGAATTCTTCAAATGAAGAAACCATAGATATAGCTGATCTATGATAAGGAACCAGATCTTGATGGCGAACTTCATAAGTACCCCTTATCTGATTGACAATGAGTTTAGAGTCTCCGTACGCCTCCAAATGTTGAATATTCAGATGTTTAGCAAGTTGAAGACCAATGAGTAACGCATTGTACTCAGCTACGTTGTTTGAACACGGCTGATCAAGAGAATAAGCTCTTTGGATTGCAAGACCTTCTGGCGATACAAGAACGATTCCAACTCCAGCGATAATATCACTATTAGGACCTATCCTTGAAGCTCCATCAAAGAATAGACGCCAAGTAGGATCTTCTTCAGCAATTTGGTTTGAATCTAGGACTTCATCTGGGATTTCATCATAGAGTTTTGAATCTTCTGGAATTGAATGAGCAGCCAGAAAATCAGCTAAAGCTTGTCCTTTGACTGATTTTTGAGGAATATAATGCATATCATACTAAGCAAGTAAGATTCCCCAGTTAGCTAATCTAGAATTCAAAACACTGGGTTTCTTCATCATGACCCGTATAGGATTGATCCTGGAAATGACATGAATAGTCTGGCCAATGATATAATGACGTGTCTTTTGAACAGCGAACATCAAGGCTAGACATTCTTTTTCGACCGATGAATATCGAGGTTCAGCTCCAGTCATAGTATGACTGAGATAGTAGATGGCTTGTTCATGACCATTTTTATTCTTTTGCGCGAGCAATGCACCATATGAATGACTCATTGCTCGGGTATATAGGAGGAATGGAATTCCTGAGACGGGAGGTACCAATACTGGAGGGCTCATCAGATATTATTTTATATCATCGAATGCTTTCTGACATTCATCATTCCAGACAAAAGAGACACCTTTCTTCATAAGTTTGTTGAATGGTCTGCAGCGTCCTGAAAGATTAGAGATGAATCTCCTGATATAAGCAATCCTTCCTTGAAATTCTCGTAGCTCTTTTAAGGTGCGTAGAGGACGCATCTCTTGGATGGCTTTGATCTTCTCGGGATCCACGTGTATACCTTTAGAGGTAATGACGAAGCCGAGAAATTTACCACTAGAGACACCTAAGAAGGACTTAGTAGGGTTCATCTTTAATTGATGCTTACGCATTAGATAAAATATAGTCTTCAAATCTTGGATATGATCCTCCTTTTGTCGACTTTTGACTTCAATATCATCAACGTAGCATTCGACTGTTTTTCGCAAATGTTCACGGAATATAGTGCTCATAGCTCGTTGATAAGTTGCTCCTACATTCTTGAGACCAAACGGCATAACTGTATAACAGTATGTATCGATCAGCGTTCTGAAAGAAGTGTGCTTCTCGTCATCTGGAAACATTTTAATCTGATTGTACCCAGAATACCCGTCCATGAATGACATCCGTTCAAACCCACAGGTATTATCGATCATGACATCAGTGATTGGTAGAGGGAATTCGTCTTTAGGACATGCCGCATTGAGATCGCGGAAGTCTATGCAAACTCTGATCTTGCCAGTCTTTTTAAGAACAGGAACTATGTTAGCCACCCAATCGGGATGTTGTTCCTCTCTAATAAATCCAGAGGCCATGAGTTTATTAACTTCAGCTTCAATTGCATCCATGATGTCTGGACGAAATCGTCGCTGTTGTTGTTTGACCGGTTTAGCATTCGGCAAGACATTGAGCTTGTGAGTTGCGATTTGTGGATCAAGTCCTGGCATATCTTCATAACTCCAAGCGAAGACATCGATGTAGTCACGAATAAGTTTGATCATGTCTTGCTTATCAGTTTCTGAAAGACTTTCACTGATGAATATTGGTTTGGAAGATCCCTCTTCACCAACATCTATTTGAACAAGTTTGTCTTCAGTTGGAGGTTCTTTTTGCTCAAATCGGAACTCCCATTGATTATCTAACCTTTGGGCCCATTGTTCTGATTCAGGTGAGATTTCAAACTCATCTTCGTCTTCATCACTTTTTTTAGAACGGTCAATGGAGACCATGTTGGAAGACAGAATGTTGCAGTAGAAATCACCGATACTCGTATCGGAATCCCAAGAGGTAGTACTAGAAGAATCAGATCTCTTATCTTCGTCAGATTCAGGATCTTCATGAACAATATTGATGAAAGGAATATGAGCAGTATAACCCAATCCGCATTTCGTCCTCCCATATTTCAGAGGAGGAATCCGGACAGGCATTTTTTTTCCTTTTCCACTGTTGAGGCCAGTTCTGAAGTCATAGCCCATATTTTTAATGATGCCTTTAGATTGCTGACTATAACGACGTAGTTGTAATCTCCCAGTATCATCGTTTTTGTCCTCGTCTTCTAAATCAGAAGGATTTTGGGGCCCTTTGTAGAAGAATATTGGGATGTCTCCTGGCTTTCTGCTGGGAACTAGAAAGTATGAAGATTGTACAGGTTCTAGGGATACATCTGTATGAGCAGTCTGTACAACTCCTATGGTTATTGTGCTCAAGTCATCTAACAAATGTAAATAACTATGAACGTAATTACACACATCAACATACTGCAAAGATGGAGACTTTTTATTAAATATAAAAGCAGCAATATTTACATTGGGAGAAGGCTGAGCCTTAGAGATCTTAGCCAAATCAATGACCAAAGGGGGAGAAGATGAACGAGAAGAAGCGTTGTTTCGATTAAGATCGATAACAAATGGCTCAGAAGAGGTGAGCTCCCTTGAAACTTGAGATGAAAGAGTAATCCGCCTTCCAACTGGAATTAGCAGAGTATCCTGTTTCACATGTGAAGATGCAGGAATTGCAGTACACCCACTGACAGGAATGATCAGTGTATCTTGAGCAGACGACTGAGGTAACGGAGAGATCCGTCCAGTCACCGGAATGATGAAAGAACCTTCTCCAGAGGGTTTGGGAGATTGTTGCTGAGTAGTTCGACTTTCAACAGGAATTATTAAAGTCTCACTTTGTGAATCATCTTTCTCCATAGCTTGTATCACCCTTGTATACTCTTCTTTGTACATCCGGGAATCATTAAAATAGGCTTCAACCCCATGGAAGGGATTTATATCAGCAACTTCTTTTTGTACTCTTCCATTGCTATCAATGTATTTAAAACACTGATGAAGAGTAGAAGGCACCACATTATTTTCATGAAGAAAGGACCTCCCAAGAAGAAGATTGTAGGATCCCACAATCTCGATCACATAGAAAGTGACTTTGGATCTGAAATCACCTATTTGAAGCTTCAGATGAATCTTTCCCAAAGACTCGCTCTTGCTTTGATTGAATCCCAGGATAGTAGTAACCGTCTTGGAAAGCTTGTGAAGAGGGATTTTTAGTTCATCCAACAGACACTTTGGCATTATGCTTATAGCAGACCCTGGATCAATGAGGATACGATCTATCTACATTGTATCGATATAACCGGTGTAGTAGAGAGGCCGATCATGTCGATTATCTTCCAGTAGCATGTCATCTTGTGTAAAGGTGATATTTGGGATAATCTCCAGTACACTGTTGTAATGTAAGCAAGTGGCAGGTTCTGCATCTGGCTTTTTTAACTGTGCAAGACAAGAGTCAGCTTGAAGAAGTGCTTCACTTAACGTCTCCCGAGTCTCTTTAGAAAGACGTAAAAGTTCAAAGAGGGACATTCTAGCTGGAGTATTAGCAAGTTGAGCTAAAATGTCGAAGTTATAAGGCTTCTGAAGTCCAAGAGGAGAGGACTTCTTGATTGGCTTATCAAACCGAGCCTGTTGTTTGCCTTTCTCAAGAGCTGTAGGCTTGGAAGAAACAGGTTCAACTGGGGTAGTTGAAGGAACAGGTACGGTGGATGATTCTTCTTCAGGAGGAACATTAGGAGCGTCTTTATCAGCAGGAGGGATATCAGGAGTATCCTCAGGATTTTTGGAATAATCCTTTAGATAAGATTTCCCTATTCTAGTAGCACCAGCAAGTGCTTCTTCTTTGTCTTTTGGCTCTGTGTCAGAGATAGATCCAAGAGAAGTCATATGACATGACTTAATCTTTCCAGCCTTCTTGGACTTTCGAGAAGTAGTCTTTTGAGGAGAAGGCGATTCAAAATCTGCCATTAGATCAGGATGGATCCACATGATTTTTCCTGTTTCCAAAGTGATTGGCACTAATTCTTCAGACTGTGGAGGAGGAATATTCACTATTTCAAGAGTTGCCTTGGGAATAGGAACGATCCCACTTTCAAGGAGCTGAGGAGGGAAATCTCCGAATTACATAGAGACGACATTGGAGGTGACGGTCTTCTCTTTTGGAGTAAGAGAGATAGCTCCAGATTTAATCATTTCTTGGATCTTTCCTTTCAGTACATAACATGTACGAATTGTGTGACCCAACATTCGGTGGTATGAACAGTATTTGGGATGATCTGTCTTACCAGCTTCATCAGGTTTCTTAATTTCAGGTAATTGTATTTTATTACCTTTCAGCAGACACTCAAAGATACCAAGGTCATCGTCATCATCGAAATTGTATTCTTCCTTGGGGCGAGGTGCTCTTGTTTGTTGGGTTATAGAAGTAGGAGAAGTTTGCACAGTTGATGCATCTTTGCTCTGAAGATTAACTTCAAGAGTTTCTTTTCCCTTGCGAGCATTATTTTTAGCATTATTGTTAGCACCTTGACCTGTTTCTTTGGGAGTCATCTGCACTCCTAAACCTTTGAAGGTTTCAGCACTAATTTTTGTGGCCTTAGCACTAACTATGAAAGAAGGCCAGTCTTGAAATTGGGTGGATCCTGTCAACATGCTGATGATTGGTAACAAATTTAATTTGCATGTGTCGATAGTGACAGCATCAGGAGTTCCAAGAGGCATCTTCAGAGCTTCTCTTCGAAATCGTTCAATAAAATCTTCTGTAGTTTTATTATTTTTCTGCTTGATTCTAATAAGAGCAGACATAGTCATGTCATTGAGCCCTTCATAGAACCTTTCAAGAAACATCTGTTTGAAACCGGCAAATGAGGTAGTGCACCCATCTGGGAGACTTCTATACCATTCATAAGCCGTTCCCTTGAGACATCCAACAAACACCCGAGTAAGGAGGGCATCGCTTGGTTGCAATTGATCAGTCATCACTTCAAAGTGATTAATAAACTGACTTGGAGAAGTGGTTCCATCATAGAATGAGATAGTAGGAGGCTTGTATTTAGGAGGATACGATACTTGCTTCCATTCTATCGGATAAGGTTACTTGATGCCTAATCTTTGTAAACCATCTTTTTGTTTGAATGCCTCGAATTGAGTTTTGAGATTCTTCAATTCTTCATTAACAACTCCGAAAGATTGTGGAGTTGTAGCTTGTAGAGAATAGTTGGGAGGAGGAACAGCGTTATACGCACTACCCCCAGCTCCAGAGAGACTAGGATTTGGTTGAGCTGGTCCAGGAGTATTGGATTGTATTGCTGGAGGAACTTGTACTAGACTTATAACAGTGTCAATTGGTATGGCATCTGGTACAGTCTGTCGATTTTGCATCTGAGTTGCCATGAGTTCATATATTGACTTCATAGTATCAGCCATAGACTTCATTTGCTGTTCCAAAAAAGTAATCCTTTGTTCTTGAGGAGTCAAGGAAGAAGAAGGTTCATCAGTATTCCCATCAACCATATAAGCCGTGACTGTACGAGGGATTATTGATGAACTGGTGGATGTTGTTTGTTCTGAATCATTGCTTTGTGCATCAAAGTCAATTATAGGAGAACTACCCCCAGTAGGAAGAGGTGGGAAGTTAGATTCTCCAAGGAATTCAGAATCATCTTCAGAAATCAAATTTCTTTGACTAGAAGCTAAGACTCTTACTCTGGTGTTTCAGTATACTCTATCTGGACTATCAGCTCTACCCCCAGTATCCCGAGAGGTCATGTTGACAGAAGCAAACAAAGGCTCATCTTCATCAGGCATAGGTTCACACTGAATTCGATTGAAGACAGATTGTCGTTTTGTTTGACATCTGCATTGCATTGTGACTCTCGGCTGGAAATCACATTCATGATCAACATAGTCCTGAACATTTGATTGACATCTGCATTGAATTATGACTCTTGGCTGGAAGTCACATTCAACATGGTCCATTGTCACAGAATTACTCCTTCTCTTCTGTTGAAGGTGTTCTCGTAAATCTGTTTGTGAAGATTGAGGTGCATCAGAGAACACTCTTTGTGTATTGCTAGGAGTATATTTCTTGTTCTTGGGTCTTGATGGCTCTTGATTATATAGGGAGTGATTAATATGAGCCACATAATTTCTAGCATATTCTGCATCCGGATCTCTTAACCTTGTTTCCGATTGATGTGGTTTCTTAACACCAGAAGTATTTCCCAAACGGATTTGATTAAGTTTTGCTCTTAGATCAATTGGAGGTGACACATTGGTTTTTGACACATGGAGTTTTCCTTCCATTGATCTGGATATTTACAGAGAAGAAAAAATAGAACCATCCCCCTGATTAGGAGTTGGTAACAAACCCTCTCTAATGGACAAATTTTGTGCCCAATTTGAAAAAGTCATAGAAGAAGACATTAAGGAATGTTTCGTCTTAGACTCATTCAAGTTTTGAGACATAGAATGTCCAGAAGGAAGAGTAGTCAAAAGACCATCTCCTTTTCTTTGACTAACAAAAGTGTCAGTCAAAGCTGTTCCTGAAGTAAAAACTACAGGAGCAGAAGAAACAACTAAAGAGTTATTCCTTTTCGAAGGGACTTTGTGTGGAAGACCACCCCCAGTTCTAGTAGAACTTGGCAAAGAAGAAGAGATAGCTAAAGAGCTATTCTTCTTAGATGAAATACACGCTGAAACGGACTTGGTTAAATAACCAGTACTGTTAGCGTGATTATTGATTTTAGAATTACACACTGGAACAGATTTGGTTAAAGAACCAGTACCGTCAGCATGATTTTTGATTTTGGAAATACACGCTGGAACAGATTTGGTTAAAGAACCAGTACCGTCAGCGTGATTTTTGATTTTGGAAATACACGCTGGAACAGATTTGGCTAAGGAGCCAGTACTGTCAGCGTGATTTTTGAATGAGAGATTGCACGCTGGAACAGATTTGGCTAAGGAGCCAGTACTGTCAGCGTGACTTTTGGGATTGAATTTGCACGTTGGAACAGATTTAGCTAAGGAGCCAGTACTGTCAGCGTGACCTTTGATTGCTGTCATCTTCGAGCGCACAAGAGTGTGCGTGCTTGCAGTAGAATCCTTGCCAGTGTTAGGAGTAGACACTGTGGCAGAGACTTCACCATTGGCTGCCAACTGATTCTTAGGGACATAGACAGAGTGTCCCTTCGGCTTGGCAGTGGTGATAGAGGCTGAAGTAGGCTTGCCACTCTTAGACCGCTGCATTTCTTCATAGGCGAGTTGATCGAATTGGATCGTCATCACCTCCTTCATCGAGCCGATTGACGAAGTATCGCATTGAATTGTTGCCATCTCGGAAGAGGAGATGGTTTTCCCCAGCAGAGTCGCCAATTTATTTTCCATGAATAAATTCACTTTATTTATTGTGTATCTGGGAAATTACAACTGTAGGAATCCGATCTAGAAGACGATCGCTTTATCCCTTGGACTATGCGAAGAAGAAAAGCTCTCAAAATTTTGACAGTAACTTAGATAACTCTGTATTTGTACAATGAATGAGAAAAAGAACTCTATTTATATAGTCAAAAATAACTGAAAGGATAACTGTCTTCACAGCCTGTGCCTAGTTGAAAATCATGCAGGATTTAACATACGCAAGGTTGTGAGCAGTTACTGGACGTGGCCTGTAACTGTTGGACACATGGCAATCATGCATGAGTCGTATGCAAGTTACAGGACACGCAGGCGAGAGATCAGTGGCATGGCTGCCACGTACTCCAATTTGATGAAATCCACGCAGACTTGTTGAAGACAAAATCCACGCAGACTCGGGGCAGAAAGCTTTAAAATCTACGCAAACTTGGGACAAGAAGCTTCAGAATCAACGCAGGCTTGGGGCAAAAAGCTTCACAATCCACGCAGACTTGGGGCAGAAAGCTTCACAATCCATGTAGATGTGGAACAAGAAACTTCAGAATCTACGCAAACTTGAGACAGAAAGCTCAAAATATACGCGGACTTTAGGAAAGAACATAATCCATGCTCGATTGAGGCAGGACTGCCAGCTGTCTTGATTCGACGTGCTTTGACTGACACAAAATCTCTGACAGTGATTGCTTTTGTCAGTTGCATTAAATGACAAGAAGCTCTTTTGGTACGCCAACTTGGTGAAGGCTGAGTCTTACTGAAGAAGATTTCGAAAGTCACGCAATAGTCGGCTGTGATCTCTCGAGTTCTGTGCATACGTGGCATACGAGAAGACATTCTTCGACTGTCATGCTGTCAGTCATAATTACACTCTGACAAATGGTGAGCTGTTTCCCAGCGTGACTTTTAAATATTGTCCTGATCAACTCAGCGTGACTTTTTAGGCATTGTCCTGATCAACTCAGCGTGACTTTCATTTTTGAGGCCTACAACATGTACCATAATCCAATAAAATAAGGAAAGCATCTACACACGTTCTCCGAGAAGTATGGAATGAAGGCCACGTCAGAAAATCATGTTCCCACATAATCAGGACAAACTGTGCATAAAAGATGCTGTTTAAACATGTTCGAGCGTAAAATAGCTCAAAGTAAGCTTCCTGCGTAAAGTGGCTAAAAATAGCCTTGAGAGTAAAGGCTCAAATAAACTTTACGCGCAAAAAGAGTAGCTGAGATAGCCTTGAGCGTAAAAGCTCAAATAACTCTTATGCGTAAAGAGGAAGCTATTTCTCAAGCGTAAAGCAGTTCATTTGGCACACTAAACAACAAACTTCTCGGTTTCTATGCAATTATTTATCAGAAAATCAATCTGTCAGAACAGTATCTTTCATGCATTTAATGCAGCATGGATAACTCATTCTTCGCGTAGAGAGAGGAACTATCTTCGCGTAGAGTTTGAGTCTGACTCATTTTGACCTTTGCATAAAGTCTAATTTGGAACTGTCTTTGCGTAAATATCTCAATTTCCTTGACTTGGCCTTCGAAATTTATTTACGCTTATAAAAGGGTAATTTTGAACTTTTATATAATTGATTATTTAATAATAGGTTTAAATCATGTTATTGATTTATTGGTAAATTTTAATTATTTTAATATCATTAGATTAGTGTTTTGTGATTTTGTTCTTTAGCTAGTGTAACCTTAGAGCTGCTTAGCCTATAGACTAACCATGACCATGGAGGCCTAATCCATTTGATTAGTTTAGCTAATTACCACTTTTTAGGCTAAAGGTATTTTGGACATTTTGTGACTTTTAAATTATTTAGAATTTTGATTAATTGGTGAATTTAAGATTATTTTAATAATATTTAAATTGTTGTATTATGATTTTGGTCATTTTTTATATTTTAATATTTTGAGAATTTTTATATTTTAATATTGATTTTACGGGATTTGTTAAGTCGGGTTCGATTTTCATCTCGTTCCGACTTGTGTTAGTGACCCGGGTAGCTTAGACTCTAGTCGGAACCCCAGATTAGTTAGGCATGGCCCGCAAACCCCACTAATTATGTTAGTGTCATTAGACTAATTCTACTTGCTTAGAATGGTTAAATTAGAGACTTAAACTTGACCTTTTTTACCACAAACCTTGTCATGACTTAAGTTGACCCAAAAGAGACTTGTAGGGGCATCTTGGACATTTCACATAGGCCCATTAGGGCATTATGGACAACCACCTACAGGGGGAGAGGTGTCCCTCTCTTTCATTTTACACTTGCCTCTTTTTTCCCAAATTTGTTCCTCCTCAAACTTGAGAGCTTCCCTCTTGATTTTGATCTCCAAATCCCTCCATTCTCCTTCCAATCTTCCATCATTTCTTCTCATTCAACCAAGGAGGAGGTGCTAGCAAGGATTGGGAGCAAGGAGCAAGGAATGGTGTCCATTTTGAAGGAGCTTTCGTGTCGGAACCGTGTCCTTTGAGTGTATCATTGGGATCCTACTTCCAATAGGTATAACCATCTCTCTATTTCAATTTCACTCGCATTTTAGTTAGATTTGAATCCTTAGGATCCACCCCCATGCATGTACAACCATTAGATTTTAATTTGAGGCTCTTTGGATTCCTCTTTAGGAAGTTTGAATAGGTTTGGTGTCCTACTTGTGGAGTTTTCAATATAGGACACCCCATGTGTTTGTGTTTATGTAAATAGACTATTTTGTGGTTTAATTTCAGTTTTAGGATGGTTAGAGAGTGGATTGATCTTAGTTAGGATGGTTAGAATAAGTTTTATTTAGATAGCTATGTTGGTATCCAAGTATCTTGGCCAACATGTGTTTCTTTTGTTCAAAATAACCCAAATTTGTCATAATTTTTATCCACGTTTTTAGTAGCCAGAGTAACTTAGAAATGCCATAACTCCTAGCTCTAGACTTCGATTAATCTTCCTTTTTTTAAAATAAGCGTATCGAAGTTAGCTTTCCAAATATATATTTTAATAAGCCAAATCTGTTCTAGAACTTTCTGTAGAATTGTTTGAGTGTCAGTTGTATGAAAGACGAACGTGTTTCGGTGTTTTCGCGATTTCGGGAGCTTCCGGACACGAAAATGTGATCCGTTTGAAGTTTCAGAAATCTAATACAAAGGGCTACAACATACTATAATTCTAGAATTTAATGAAGGCCCAATTGGTACAGTATTGATTTTAAGTAGAAGAGTGACTATACGAAATAGGCATTTTGTGTAACCTATGAGCCTAGTATGGATATCATGTGAATGTAGGTATCATAGGTTATCAAAAATATGTATAATATAGTACATATATATATATATATATATATATTATTGTTATGTAATATATGTTAGTATAGTGTGTGTGTTTGAATGAGATAAGGATGTGTGTGGTTAGTGGAGAGAAGTGAGATTGATAGAGGATATGTGCTAGTGTGTGTTTGATGTTGTATAAATGGTAGTGTAGTGTGTGTGTTGTGAAGGTAAGAGAATTGGGAGGATCATGCCATCCTATTTGACTTGAGGCTAGTGTGGTTTGTTGAGTGATTTATGTTTTGGTTGAGTGGTATTGTGTTTGTATATAGACGTGTGTGGGTGTGTTAGAAGAGAGGGGGTAGATTTGGTATATGTGTTTGTGTGTGTGTTAGTATTGGAGTAGAGAGGGATATAGATGTTGTATGTATGGATATATTAGTATGTTAGTGGTTATGTTAGAATCTATCTAGAGGTTAGAGGTATCTTAGAAGTTATATAGTGATATCTTGTATTAGTTAGATAGTTAGTTGTGTTAGTCTATATTATTGTTTGTTAGAGATGACATATGTTAGTTGGTTAGAGTTATATATATATATATATATATATATATATATATATATATATATATATATATATATATATATATGTAAAAAAAAAATATGTTATGGTTAGATATTAGTTAGTGGATGTTAGTTGTGTTAGGTTTCTAAGTTAGAATAGATAGTTAGAAGTTATATGTTAGAGTTGGTTAGTATCTTTTATTAGAGATATAAGTTAGGATATAGAGTGATATCTTGAGATACCATAGTGGTATCTTAGGATATTTTGGGTATTTGTCTATTACCTTAAGGTAATGTATTTACCTACAAGGTAAAGGGGACTTACCTATAAGGTAGAAGGGGTTTACTTTATACTAAGGTATTAGATACTAAGGTATTGTCTATCTAATATTTTAGGGTGGATGGTTAGAGGCTAGATATTTAAAGTATTAGTATTAAAGGTTAAGATATTAGTTTCCAACCAAGGTAATGGTTTACCTTACCTAGGTAATGTGTTTACCTTATTACAAGGTAAGGTATTGGGTTTACTTAGGTAACTAAGGTTAGATATCTAAGTTATTGGTTATCTAGTAGCTTATGATAGATATTAGATATCTAAGATTGGTATCTTGGTAGTTAAGGTATTTATACCTAGACTAAGGTATTGGGTTTAAAACTAAGGTATTGGTATTAGGATATCAATAGGACTAAGGTATATGGTATCTTGGGGTAAGATATAGGTTGGTATCTTACTAGTATCTAGTATCTACGTTAATGTCTTAGGATATAGATGAGTGGGTATCCTAAGATACAAATTAGTATCTTAGAGGGTAAATTAGTAGGCTAAGGTAATGTCTAAGGTATTGACAAGGTAATGGAGATTACCTATAGTCTAAAGGTAAGGTATTGGTAGGATATTGAGATAGATGGTTAGAGTTGGGTTATCTTGGTAGATAATAGTTAGAAGTCGATTATCTTGGTAGGTAATGGTTAGAAGTGAATTATATTGGTAGGTAAAGGTTAGGAATAGGATACTTGACTTAGATTTTACCCTGTTTGACTACGGTTGACTGTTTTGACTCAAAGTCAACTACAAGTCAAAATTGGACCTAGATTGGATTAGAAGTTGACCAGAGATGACAAGTTGACCAAAAGTCAACTGTAGGTCAACCCTTGACCTAGTATGATCTAGATTGACTCGGTTGGACCTTGTTTGACCTAGTTTGACTTTGTTAAACCTAGTATGACTTAGTATGATTTAGTTTGATTTAGTTTGACTTAGTTGACTTGGTGTGACTTAGTTTGACTGAGTTTGACCTAGATTTGCATAGCATATACTAGAAATCATGCCATATACTGTTAAACCCTAATTAACTCATGATATCTCATCTTTAGGTCTGTGATATCACTCTGAGCATCTGTTCACCTTATCATCTCAGGACCACAGGCGAGTACATTCACTGATAGTTTTCATTGTCTTGATATCTGCTATATCTGATTCAGTTGTAGTATCTTACTTGATTCCTGACACGATGGTTCATGGACTAGTATACGTCGGATCCTGCCATGAGATGTTATTCCTGGATTATTTGGTATATTGATACATTACTTGAATTGTTACTTGTACTTGTATAGACATAGACTTGGGAGCGGGCTGGCCTCCTGCACTTGAGTCCCGTATCATGACGTGTCATGTCCGGATCCAATATACTATTCGGGGATGGGGAGTTATTAGTGGTTGTGTGATCAAATCCCTACTTGTTCTTCACATTTGTACTTGTACTTGTTCATAGATATACCCTCGCCTCACGACGGGTAAAGCCTGACCCTACTTGTTCATAGCTTTCCATGGTGGCCGGCCTGATCCTGCTCTATTGTACACCTGTTCATAGCCGGTTAGATGGAAAGCCTGATCCTGATTCCCAAGCCGATTACATAACGCACTAATAATTCATGGCACATTTTATATTTGTTTATTATATCATATATCCTACTCAGTTCTACATTCAGTACTTTTCTCACCATGTTATGATATTCAGTACTCACATGTTCTACATGATCTTATGCTAAATCTTGATTGGAGGCTAAGTTCTATTTAGGAGAAGGGTTACAACCCCGGTCCTTGTTTTGTTTACGAGTTGTAACTCGGCTTCCGAATAGCTCCCAAGCCATCCTATATCTTTGTCTTGTATTTCATTATAATTGTCTCTTATAAAATTTGTCAATTCATATGGAGCTGTTAGTGTTTGTACTTGCTCATTTTTCTGACAGGAAAACCATTGATGTTTACAGAGTACATGTTAGCTGATTGCTCTACCTTTTACGGGTATGGCTGTCACGACCCGCACCCACTGTGAGGGTACGAGAACGTAACAACGCCTAGCCTACGCCGTAGTGTCGGCGGTAGAACGCTGTCCTAAGTCACAACATCTAACAATATAAGGTACCTAAACAGTATATACACTCCGAATGGAGGTGACATAACAGAACAGTCTCAATCACATCTAAGGCAGATACAGAATACTAAAGGTAGATAGAGAGATCAAAACCACAATGTAATACAAATAAGAGAGAGAGAATCTAAGTGTCTAAGATAACAACTCAAGAACATCCAGCTCAATACAAGTCTCTAAATATATACAACATCTCAGAACAACAACTGAAAATCAAATAACAATGCTGAAAGAAAAGCTAAAGCCTAGCTATTTAGCCTAGACTATGGGAGTAGCATCCTGTACTGCAGCTGGGTCCTCCAGAGGAACTATGTCGTAGGTGTCGTCTAAGCCTGCTCCGTAATAGGTGGTACATAGGGCCTCCTCCTCATCCTCTGTAATATTTTCAACAGGTCCAGTCAGGACAGGAGCGAGCACAGTACATCTCACGTAGTTTATATCAAGTTAGGAAAAATAAAGCATGCAATAGAGTAAGATACATGAAACGCTGAAAGAGAATATATGATGTAAATGAGATAACTGTAAGGAAATATCTACTATAAATAGAGAACTAGCAGTGACTAGTGAGTCAGAGTAAAATATAAACATGTGAATGGCATAGGAGATTCATGACTATAGCTAAGAGAGTGATTCATGACTACAGCTACTTGGATAATATTCACATGCCTATTTCTACTCCCCCTTCCCCAATCAATACACAAGGATCTGTTCAAGTTATGTTAAGATTCGTGAAACTTCACATGGCTCATAAAATGAGTGATACGTGAAGGTGATTCATGATGGCTCTGTGAACATGAGAGTACATGTGTCACAAGCGATTCGTGAATTAGTGGAAGCATAGAGATACGTGATGATTCGTAAAACGCACAAAACATGCATTATCCGATGCTCCCGGGGGGATAACATCTCTTGAAAAGATCCATATAGTACCAATCCGTGCTACCAACGTGTCAACATCAAGTAAAGTAATCTAGAGCAAGAATATAAATCCTGATAAATATGAAATAGTCAGAGAATGTACTCGCCTGGTATCCCGAATGTCCGAAGAGAATATACTGTCCGTGGAGTGGTGTCTGTCTCCTATAGAATAGTACAAGTCACAACAAGTCTAAAATAAGGAATAGACTGCTACAATGCATCTACATGAACTTTGGGATCAATCTAGACTAAAGTCAACCTTTGGTCAACTCTAGTCAACCCTAACAGTCAAACTAGGTCAGTTCTAGTCTAAATAAGTCAAACTAGGTCAAGCGAGCTTAAACTTGGTCAAACTAGTCTAGGTTGGTCAAACCTAGGCTTAACAGGCCAATTCGAGGTCAACTAGCTAAATATCACACAAGTCATCTAACCTGGTGATACACACATGCCATAGGCCATCTATCTAGGCCATAGGCCAAATACAATTAGGCTAATGAAATCCTACCACACAACTTACTACAAATCACACATAGGCTAATATAACTATTTATCCACAATACATATATATATGTAAATACACATGCATGTATATTAGGGATATATATATATATATATATATATATATATATATATATATATATATATATATATATATATATATATATATATACATAATGTGTGTGTGTGTGTGATGAATGTGTGTGTCATGATTTGTGTGTGTGTGTGATGTTCTCATATGTGGGTGATAGGCAATGTAAAAAAAATAGTGACAGTACAATGGAAAGTGTGTGTGAGAGTGAATGAGTGAAATACTAATTTGTGTGTGTGTGAGTTAACTCATGTGTGTGAGGTGATTGTGTGTGTATCAGAAATAATTCTCAGGTTCAATGTCCTGGACTGTTGACAGTGTAGAGTGTGTATGCAAGTGAGTAAAATCTGAATGTGTGTGTGTGAGAAGAGTGCAATGAATAGGACGGTGTGAGAGTGATGTGAACCAATATGTGTGGCATGTGAAGAGTGAACAGTGGCAGTGTAGAGTGTCCTAGAAACCAGCATGTGTGTGTATGAGTGTGTGTGTGTGTTGTGTGTGAGTGAGGGAAAAACATAATCATAAATGGGTGGCAATGTGAGTGAAAACTGTGAATAAGTTTCAGTTTTCTGAAACTTGATAGGATGAACCCCAAACCAATGCCAAAAACTAAAACATTATTTCCCTTAACCCCATACCAACACAACTACTCATTCAACTATTAATACACATGTAGGTGAGTTATTCTAACAGTAAAACATCAGTTTAAACAGAAAAAAAAATGAAAACAAGTTAACCAAGAAATCAGTTTCAGTTTTCTTGTATTAGCCTATTGTATCAAACATAAAAAACTTCATTTGAACCCAATTATCGAACACCCCACACAATCCAACAATTCATTAACTTAAATATATATGTTGGTGAATCAATTTACTGATATTAACATCACAAAAAAAGGGAAAGAATGAAATCAAAACAGAAGAAATGCATTCAGCCATCATGTATCAGTGCATAACAGTATACAAAGGGAATTCAAATTTTCGAACGTAAATAATCACTAAATTTATGAAACAAAGGTTGGTAATTGATGATAAGCATGTGAGGGTATATGAGAGTGTCCTCGTGTCCAGGAATTGGACACAAATCGTGTCCAAACTACACGTGTACACAGACACGAGATAGTGCACGAATAATCGTCGTACACGCGTGCACTCGTGTCCAGGACACGACACACGACACGACACAACACGTGGGTGTGCACCTAGGTTTGCCTAGGGTAGGGCTAGGTTCGTGTCAGCCTAAAACGTGTCCACGTGACACATAGGTACGACACGAACCCCGTGTCAGCAGCGCCTGTGCGCGTGCACAGCCGCCTGCGTGCGACAGCGCGCGGCCAGTGCGGGGGCGATTGCGCCACGTACACTCCACGAGATGCTCCCAAATTTTGGAAGCATGGTGACAGTCATTGCCCCTTGCTTCTCCCAAAAATTTGGGTCTCGACGTGTCCTGTGTCTCGAGTTCTAGCCCCCGATAGGCAGGACACAGTCTAGGGCTCGTGCTGCGTGTCCAGGTCAAAAATCATGACACAAACGGACACAATACACCATACAACCTTCACAAATATTTATACACTCATGTAGATCTAAAAAATCTATGCAATTAGTTTTCAAAAATGCAAAAATAATTTCCTAAGTGGCATTTCTACAAACACCTATGCACCTATCATGATACGTGTCCGATACGGACAAGAAATGGACACAAATCGTGCCCAAATTTCGGGGACAGCTAGGAAACCCTAAAACCTAACCTTATATGCAAAGAAATCAGGAAAAACTATGAGTTTAGATGATTTACCTATTGAGAATCAAAACTCAAGAAAAGCTTCAAAGAGGGGATTCCAAATGGCAACTCCAAATCTCCAAATGGCATGCAAACTGAGGTGCTCCTCCAAAATCAGTATATAAACATAAATTAGTTCCTATTGTAAAAGACTAGGATTAAAAAGGAGCTAAAATAAATTAATTAGGAATTTTGAGCAAAGAGAAAATTATCTCTCCTCCAAAATTAGGGCAAACCTAAAAAGAGGCAATAACACTCTTAAGAGACTACTTATAGGCAAGGAAAATCTAATAGTGGCTGCCATGGTTGGGTTAGGATTGGTCTTGGGCTTAATTCATGGGCCTAAGGCTTAAACACTAGACTTAAAATTGGTAAGTCATAAGTCATTGACTTAAGTCACTAGTCATGGACTAATTCCACCAAAACTAATCCTCCCTACTTTAAAACTAATTTCTAATTACTAAAGTAGGTTAACTAGAGTTAGACTAGGGTCACCAACTAGGGTTAGTTTCTAGGTTAGTCTACAAAGTCTCAACTAGTCAAGACTAACATAACACATAGCAATATTTAATTAATATTAAATTCACACAAATTCTCATAAATCATAATAAATTCAAATAAATCCTAAAATAACCAAAATACCCTCTAGGCTAAAATGTACTAGTTAAACATCCTAATCACATGTCTTGGATCTAGGTCAACAGTCTCTAAGGTTACACTAGCCAAACACCAAAATCATAAGTCATGATTTAAAATAGTTTTAAATGATTAAAAATCACCAAAAATCATATTATTATTTAAATATCATAATTAAACAAATTAAAATACAAAATTTCAAAATTACCCTCATTTTAGAAATTGGGTGTTACAAGTATACCCACCTTAGAAAAATTTCGTCCTCGAAATTAAAATGGTAGTAGTCCTTCTAGGTCAAACACCCCACAATCAAAGTCTCAAACATACCGTCAGATAATCATATATGTCTGTCCAAAATCATGATACTCAGAATCTTCGTCATGCTATTGAGCAAGGCTACGATAATCACAGAGTCCTCGACTAAGGTACATACCTCTAGAATTATGGTATTTAAAATTTTCGCATTGCCGCATGCTTGGCAGCAAAAACCTTAAATTCCCACACCCGAGAAATACATCCAAAATCTGACTATATGTCCTCACAATGCCATCTATCATGACTACAGAAGACTCTAGATCCCATAACTTAGGCGACCTAGCCTATACGACTTATCTCGGAAGAAAACCAAATCGAAAAGAAATGCCAGATCAAAACTTATCAACAAATAAGGAAGCAGATAAGAACAGATGGAATTGAATTTCAAGATAGATATAATGAGGCAAGGTGGGAATGGAATCGAAAAGAACAAAACCTGCAAGCACCTCTCCCACTGCCTGAGCATCCTCGACTGTCATGGCGTAAGCTCGTCCCTGCTGGCCTCCTCCAGCCTGATGCTGATACTGCACAAATCTTTGCTGCTGTGTCTCTAACGGTCCCCGCTGCTGACCTACCAGAGACTTGGCTCCTCCTCCTGGTGCTGCTCCTTGTGCTACTCTGTCTATGTACTGGGAACACTCCCTCAGCTGGTGGTCTGCTGCTCCACATAGTAGGCACCTGTCCAGTCTCTTCCTGCACTCACCCTATCCATGCACCGGCTTCTTGCAGTAGGGACAATTGACTGCCTGCTGTCTGGGTGCCTGATGCTATCTGGGCTGCTGTTGTCCCTGCTGATGGCCCTGACCCTGGAACTGCTGCTGAAACTGATACTGAACGTGCGACCTCTTGGCCGGTCCTCTGCTACTGCTGCCTTCCTGGAAGTCTCGCCCCCTCTTGAGCCTAAGCTCAAGATCATCCTCTGCAGCTAACGCGTCCACTAGGATCTTCTCAAAGGTAGCGCTGCGGGCATTCTTGGTGTAGGACTTGACCTCCTTTACCAAGCCCTTTCGGAACCTCCGAGCCTTCGTCGCCTCCGACAAGCCCTCTACAAATCTGCTCAGGCGGCAGAACTCTCCTGAGTACTCATCCACAGACTGGCTCCCTTGGACTAGGGCCTCGAAGTGAGTCTCGAGGGCTCCTAGTGCTGCATCCGAGAAGAATTTCTTCTTGAATAGCTTCTTGAATGCTGCCCAAGTCTGTCCTGTAGTACCAACCCTCGGGTCGGTCTGGTACCACGTACGGGCCAGATCCTGCATCATGCTGGCTACTGCCTCAATCTGGAGCTTCGTCGGGATCTCAGCCAACCTGAATATCTCCTCCATGTGCTCAATCCACTCATCGGCATACAAGATCCCCTCTATCCCTCGAAAGTCTCTCGGGTGCATCTTCTGAAAATCTTGGATGCCCTTCTCTCGTGGCTGGTGCGGCTGCGGGGCTGCCGCTGGCTGAGCTACAACTCTCTCTACCGCAGTCACTGCCAGCTCAATTCCTCATGTGAGCTCTGCTGTGTGCCTCTGTTACTGGGTCTGCTGACCCTCCATGTACTACCGGAAGAAGGCTAACAGCTGAACGGTGTCAACTATCCCCGCAGGTGGCTGCTGCTACTGAAGCGTATCCGAAATCACCGGACTCGGCTCATGCCTCACAGGTGGATGGGCTCCTCCGAAAGCAGCCAAAATGCCTACCCTAGCTGGCATGACTGGGGCTGCGGTACCAGGGGCTGGCTGCTGAGTATGGGAGGTGCGAGATCTCTCATCGGCGTCTCCCTGGCCCTGGCGATACGATCTCGTCTCAACCATCCTGGAGACACAGATCAAAAAGAAATAATTGCTGAGAATGAGTCGAAATATCAAGGAAGGACAGTTTAAATTCAAAGAAAGACAATAAGCGGCAAAATATAGATATACGGAATCTGAATAAGAGTATTTCCTAATGTGATTGAGTACCTCCAAAAATATCATAATCCTACTGCAGGCTGTAGTGATACTCTAGTTCGAATACCACTACATAAACTAGACTTGCATGGGCCACCAATAAAAACGTGTCACGACCGGCACCCACTGTGAGGGTACGAGAACATAACAATGCCCAGCCTACGCCGCAGTGTCGGCGGTAGAACGCTGTCCTAGGTCACAACATCTAACAATATAAGGTACCTGAACAGTATATACACTCCGAATAGAGCTGACATAACAGAACAGTCTCAATCACATCTAAAGCAGATACAGAATAGTAAAGGTAGATAGAGAGATCAAAACCACAATGTAATACAAATAAGAGAAAGAGAATCTAAGTGTCTAAGATAACAACTCAAGAACATCCAGCTCAATACAAGCCTCTAAATATATACATCATCTCAGAACAACAACTGAAAATCAAATAACAATGCTGAAAAAAAAGCTAAAGCCTAGCTATCTAGCCTAGACTATGGGAGTAGCATCATGTACTGCAGCTGGGTCCTCCAGAGGAGCCAGGTCGCAGGTGTCGTCTAAGCCTGCTCCGTAATAGGTGGTACATAGGGCCTCCTTCTCATCCTCTGTAATATTTTCAACAGGTCCAGTCAGGACAGGAGCGAGCACAGTACATCTCACGTAGTTTATATAAAGTTAGGAAAAATAAAACATGCAATAGAGTAAGATACATGAAACGCTGAAAGAGAATATATGAAGTAAATGAGATAACTGTAAGGAAATATCTACTATAAATAGAGAACTAGCAGTGACTAGTGAGTCAGAGTAAAATATAAACATGTGAATGGCATAGAAGATTCATGACTACAGCTAAGAGAGTGATTGATGACTACAGATACTTGGATAATATTCATATTCCTATTTCTACTCCCCCATCCCCAATCAATACACAAGGATCTGTTCAAGTTATGTTAAGATTCGTGAAACTTCACATGGCTCATAAAATGAGTGATACGTGAAGGTGATTCATGATGGCTCTGTGAACATGAGAGTATATGTGTCACAAGCGATTCGTGAATCAGTGGAAGCATAGAGATACGTGATGATTCGTGAAACGTACAAAATATGCAGTATTCGATGCTCCCGAGGGGGATAACATCTCATGAAAAGATCCATATAGTACCAATCCGTGCTACCAACGTGTCAGCATTAAGTAAAGTAATATAGAGCAAGAATATAAATCCTGGCAAGTATGAAACGGTCAGAGAATGTACTCGCCTGGTATCCCGAATGTCCGAAGAGAATATACTGTCCGAGGAGTGGTGTTTGTCTCCTATAGAACAGTACAAGTCACAACAAGTCTAAAATAAGGAATAAAATGTTACAATGCATCTACATGAAGTTTGGGGTCAATCTAGGCTAAAGTCAACCTTTGGTCAACTCTAGTCAACCCTAACAGTTGAACTAGGTCAGTTCTAGTCTAAATAAGTCAAACTAGGTCAAGCGAGGTTAAACTTGGTCAAACTAGTCTAGGTTGGTCAAACCTAGGCTTAACAGGCCAATTCAAGGTCAACTAGCTAAATATCACACAAGTCATCTAACCTGGTGATACACACATGCCATAGGCCATCTATCTAGGCCATTGGCCAAATGCAATTAGGCTAACGAAATCCTACCACACAACTTACTATACATCACACATAGGCTAATATAACTATTTACCCACAATACATATATATATATATGTAAATACACATACATGTAGATTAGGGATATATATATATATATATATATATATATATATATATATATATATATATATATAATGTGTGTGTGTGATGAATGTGTGTGTCATAATTTGTGTGTGTGTGTGATGTTCTCATATGGGGGTGATAGGCAATGTAAAAAAAATAGTGACAGTACAATGGAAAGTGTGTGTGAGAGTGAATGAGTGAAATACTAATTTGTGTATGTGAGAGTTAACTCATGTGTGTGAGGTGATTGTGTGTGTATCAGAAATAATTCTCAGGTTCAATGTCCTGGACTGTTGACAGTGTAGAGTGTGTATGTAAGTGAGTAAAATCTGAATGTGTGTGTGTGAGAAGAGTGCAATGAGTAGGGCTGTGTGAGAGTGATGTGAACCAATATGTGTGGCATGTGAAGAGTGAACAGTGGCAGTATAGAGTGTCCTGGAAACCAGCATATGTGTGTATGAGTGTGTGTGTGTGTTGTGTGAGAGTGAGGAAAAAACAGAATCATAAATGGGTGGCAATGTGAGTGAAAACTGTGAATAAGTTTCAGTTTTCTGAAACTTGATAGGAAGAACCCCAAACCAATGCCAAAAACTGAAACAATGTTTCCCTTAACCCCATACCAACACAACTACTCATTCAACTATTAGTACACATGTAGGTGAGTTATTCTAACAGTAAAACATCAGTTTAAACAGAAAAAAAAATAAAAACAAGTTAACCAAGAAATCAGTTTCAGTTTTCTTGTATTAGCCTATTGTATCAAACATGAAAAACTTCATTTGAACCCAATTATCGAACACCCCACACAATCCCACAATTCATTAACTTAAATACATATTTTGGTGAATCAATTTACTGATATTAACATCACAAAAAAAACAAGGAAAGAATAAAATCAAAACAGAAGAAATGCATTCAGCCATCATGTATCAGTGCATAACAGTATACAAAGGGAATTCAAATTTTCGAATGTAAATAATCACTAAATTTATGAAACAAAGGTTGGTAATTGATCATAAGCATGTGAGGGTATATGAGAGTGTCCTCGTGTCCAGGAATTGGACACGAATCGTGTCCAAACTATACGTGTACACAGATACGAGACAGTGCACGAATAATCGTCGTGCACGCGTGAACTCGTGTCTAGGACACGACACACGACACGACACAACACGTAGGTGTGCACCTAGGTTCGCCTAGGGTAGGGCTAGGTTCGTGTCAGCCTGAATCGTGTCTATGTGACACATAGGCACGACACGAACCCCGTGTCAGCAGCGCCTGTGCGCGACAGCGCGAGGCCAGTGCGGGGGCGATTGCGCCACGTTTACTCCACGAGATGCTCCCAAATTTTTGGAGCATGGTGACAGTCATTTCCCCTTGCTTCCGCCAAAAATTTAGGTCTCGACGTGTCCTGTGTCTCGAGTTCTAGCCCCCGATAGGCAGGACACAGCCTAGGGCTCGTGCTGCGTGTCCAGGTCAAAAATTACGACACAAACGGACACAAAACACCATACAACCTTCACAAATATTTATACACTCATGTAGATCTACAAATCTATGCAATTAGTTTTCAAAAATACAAAAATAATTTCCTAAGTGGCATTTCTACAAACACCTATGCACCTATCGTGATACGTGTCCGATACGGACACGAAATAGACACAAATCGTGCTCAAATTTCGGGGACAGCTAGGAAACCCTAAAACCTAACCTTATATGCAAAGAAATCAGGAAAAACTATGAGTTTAGATGATTTACCTATTGAGTATCAAAACTCAAGAAAAGCTTCAAAGAGGGGATTCCAAATGGCAACTCCAAATCTCCAAATGGCATGCAAACTGAGGTGCTCCTCCAAAATCAGTATATAAACATAAATTAGATCCTATTGTAAAAGACTAGGATTAAAAAGGAGCTAAAATAAATTAATTAGGAATTTTGAGCATAGGGGAAATTACCTCTCCTCCAAAATTAGGGCAAACCTAAAAAGAGGCAATAACACTCTTAAGAGACTACTTATAGGCAAGGAAAACCTAATAGTGGCTGCCATGGTTGGGATAGGATTGGTCTTGGGCTTAATTCATGGGCCTAAGGCTTAAACACTAGACTTAAAATTGGTAAGTCATAAGTCATTGACTTAAGTCACTAGTCATAGACTAATTCCACCCAAACTAATCCTCCCTACTTTAAAACTAATTTCTAATTACTAAAGTAGGTTAACTAGAGTTAGACTAGGGTCACCAACTAGGGTTAGTTTCTAGGTTAGTCTACAAAGTCTCAACTAGTCAAGACTAACATAACACATAGCAATATTTAATTAATATTAAATTCACACAAATTCTCATAAATCATAATAAATTCAAATAAATCCTAAAATGACCAAAATACCCTCTAGGCTAAAATGTACTAGTTAAACATCCTAATCACATGTCTAGGCTCTAGGTCAACAGTCTCTAAGGTTACACTAGCCAAACACCAAAATCATAAGTCATGATTTAAAATAGTTTTAAATGATTAAAAATCACCAAAAATTATATTATTATTTAAATATCATAATTAAATAAATTAAAATACAAAATTTCAAAATTATCCTTATTTTAGAAACTGGGTGTTATAATGGCCAGGATAGAGTTTGATGAGTCATTACCCCGGGAGCCTGTAGATAATATAGCTCCTGTTTAGACTGTTAGATAGGTTTGCCTGGACTGCGATCCAGCTAGTATTTTTAGACTGTAGTTTTTATATTATATTTTGAGTTTCTGTTATGTATTTATATCTCTGAGCTTGTGTTGGATCTTGAACTCCTTTCCAATTTTTCTTTCTATCATATTTCTATTTCGTGCTATCTATCCTAGTTTGTCTTGTGATTGAGTTATGCCATATTATACCTCCGTACGGAGATGACATGTACCCTTATATTTTGTCTAGTTGTAGTATTTATAGACGACCTATACAGCATTCTACCATCAATTCTGCGGCGTAGGCTAGACGTAACCACGTACTCGTTCCCCTAATCAGGGTGTGGGTCGTGACACATATACTGTCCTATTACCAGTACTCTTTATGTGTAATTCATCCCCATACACAGTCTGTGGCAACTAATACACCACTAAGCAGCTTGCTACCACACAACCACATACATACATGTGCCTCACTTGTACCCACATACAGGTAGCCCTATTCCTACTACTTATATACAAAAGTCTCTCTTTCTTGCACATCTGCACTTCACAATGATCTGCACACACTCTATACTTCATAGGCAAACTACCTACAGGACAAGCTCCCCTCAGCCTGTGCACTACTCCCTGCAACAACTGTCGTATGTGAGTATTGCCTGCACACACAGGTTACACATAAGTGGCATAGACTCTACCTATTCCCCACATGAATATACACAAATGCACTAGCACCAATCCTGTGCTCACATCCACAATATTGGCGGCCTAGGCTGCTCACAGATACACTCACAAACCTGTCTACACTCACACAAGAATCACTCTCACATTGTAGGCACACAGATGTGGCATGTGCAGACTTGCACACACACACTAATCTAGATCTATAGGAACACACACATTGGTATATGGTACTCACATGTGCCTACATTTACTTACTCACACACAGAATTTGCTTACCCCCAATTGTACAGATACATGCCGATCTAATTACCTATTGCTATCAATTATAACCCTCACATACAGGAAATTCCCCAAGCTCTAATGCCTCTCTAATTGAGTAGGTACAATCCTAGGTAACTAGGACACACAGAATTGTGCACAGACTTGTGCATTTCTGCACAACAAGCCTCTTTGTACACCTGCTCACAGAGTAGGTATAGGTCTGCCCAAGCGCTCAGGGTTAACTAATACACACATATATATGTTCCCTGGTACACTTGCTAATTGACACTACTAACACACCAAACACAAACCCCTTACTGTCTACTGCCTACTGGTGGTGTACCCACACAAGGGCACACTCTGCAACTTGGTTCACGGGACATATTGGTTTACCCCTAACACACAGGTATCCTACTATCTATACACTAATACTGACACACTCTCTACACAGGTATGCCCTAACTGCTCACCTAGTGACACACTCATAGTGCTATAAACGATACCCTATGGGTTTCCCTTTGCTCCTAATTTTCTACTGATACTCACACAATTGATACACTCACACACAAGCCTGGCACACTACACAGTCCATGTATGTGCACTGGTCACTACACAAGACCCCTATCACACATTCATACACACACATGTACAAAAAAAGTCACTTTGCATGCCCTGTACCTGTTGATAGGACCCCACTGATACCATATTAGGAATATATGTATATGTATACAACCTCATCCCCTTACAGTACGTGTGAAAATTGACACACATAATATATATATATATATATATATATATATATATATATATATATATATAATCACACATAAGTCATGACATGGCTAAAGCCAAAATTCTCTATGGTACACTAATGGAAATTGCACCCAATGATACACATACCTATATGTGTAAGCCCACTTCCCGAGTTTACAATTTTTTATTTTTTATTTTAGTTGTAGTTTTAAATATAATTTTCTATTAAGAAAATAGTGTTTATTTTCTATTATCGATACTTTGAAGAAATTTGTCAAATTTATTTTAAGAAGAGATTTACGAAATAGACATCTTGAATTATTTAATCATTTATGGCAATTATGTTTCATGATTATTTGATATTAATAAAATATTATTGCAGAATATTATGGTTACCGAGTTAAATTTATTTTTGGCCAAATGTGTTTTAGATATTATTAATAATATGCAGTATTATTTCTAATCATTATAGATTGATTTCAATTAAATCTAGAACTCAATAGATTTGATAATTATTTGAGTTATTGTTATCATTCATTTTATGGTTTAGATTTATAAATTTTAGTTTGAATACTATTTGGTAAAATTAGATATTAGTTAAATTATTGTATTATTCAACTATTCGACCTAGATTTGAATATATATGACTTAAATTATAGATAATATTCAATATCACTTTAAATGTTACTATTGCAATCTCTAATAGATTGTGATTTGATTATTGTAAACCCTTGAACCAATTTTATTATTGTAATGTGGTTTTAAAT
This sequence comes from Iris pallida, assembly GCA_029216955.1. Taxonomy (NCBI): domain Eukaryota; kingdom Viridiplantae; phylum Streptophyta; class Magnoliopsida; order Asparagales; family Iridaceae; genus Iris; species Iris pallida. The sequence goes on from JANAVB010029749.1 coordinate 62,828, forward strand.
GCTTAAAATGTTAATATGTAAATATCAATATTGGTTCAGAAGAAAAAAAATGGTTTGTAAATAATCAATTTTATAAGGCGTGTGGCCTTCGGTTTATATTTCTATTTAATTTAAATCATTTTCAGTCCGAGCTCTCTAGCCTAGTGGTATTAGAACGGACATCCGGAGGGGCCGGCAAGGTTCGAGCCCCCCAATTGTGTGTGTGAGTGTGATTTCAAAAAAAAAAAAAAATTTAAATCACTTTCAACGATCACCTTCATCCGCTATACATTCGAACTCATATTCAAATCCTGGAAAGGAACAAATCCAAATATCACTTCTAATCTCCCTAGCATTTGCATCTATCTATAGTATGAGTATATAAGAGGAAGGAGAGGTCAGCCAATCTCTTTCCATCTCCTCCTCCTGTCAACCCATTTTCTTCTCCGAACAATTCACCAAAATTGCCCCTCAACCACCAGCATCCTCCTCCATGCCTCGAACCACCGTACGAAACCACATCGTCGTCCCCAAAGCCAACCGATGCTCCCGACCACTGCTCCGCCTCTTCTTTGTGACCGACAACATCATCACCACCGAGAGCTCCTACCCGACCATCCCGCTATCATCGCCACCACCACCATAATCTCTTTCTTCCGCCAACACAGATCACCAATAACCTGACTTTCCTTCAGCAAATCACGCTGCCACCACCAACCTCACTGTGTCGTCGTGTCTGTGTCCACCATATCCGTTCCATTATATCTTACAATATTACAGTATATAAATCATCCGTGTCCGATACACTCAGGACACATAGAAAATACTATGTCGCTCCAGGCTACTGACATAATCAAGAAGCCTACCTCCCTTGTTCGACCAACCACGGTGACCAACCACCGACGCCGTGCCGCTATTACCGCTATGAATATCCCACTACCTATACACCTCGTCGAAGCCGGTCTCCGTGCCTCTTCCGGACGATAGACACAATCGAGCTTTCCCCGACCCGATTGTTCTGCCGCCACCGACTGGGTCAGCCCAGCCCCTCTTCTCGTAATTATCGGTGCCTTCCCGACATCTGGCGCGTCTCGACCACCTCCCCATGGCGATATCAATCTCTACCGTGCCCCGGAGTCAGAACCCAGCACCAGATACCCGACCGGAGTCGTGCCCTAGATCTGGGCAACCAATCAGCCCTTTCTCTGTCTCGAAGCTCCTCTCCACCGCTCGTACCATGTCCGCGCGAGCCTGCGATGAGCTCACCACCCTCTGTGTGCCTTCCTGTCGAAGAACAGTCCCCTCCACGTAGTCGCCGAGTTCTTCTTCCCCACACCTCCTTGGTCTTTGCTGCCAACCACTCCACTGTAGCAGGACCGCGGCCGTGAACTATCGTGCCGGCCGAACCTTTCACCCCATTAACTAGGGTCGCGTCTCACAGGTCCTAATAGCCGCCATGCTAGAAATTGCTCCGGTGACCTCCTTTCCCATTCTCTCTTGAACCCCTCTGTGTTTCCCTTTATCCATTGCTCACTCTCTCTGACCTCTTTCTCTTTAGTTATTTGGGTTTTATTTAGTTTATTTTTTAGTTGTATTTCTTAGTTTTTAAGAACAGGTGTAGGGATCATAGGTTTTGGGATTTATATAGTTGAGCCTTAGTAATAAAAAGGGCCTGGTTTTGTATACTTTGTTTTCGGTTGAAGTATATGTTAATGGTTTAATATATGGGTCTTGGACTTAGGCTGAGGCCACATAATATATTTAGAAACCCCTATTTTGGGCTTGATGTGTCAAAATATTTCTAATAAGTTTTAAGTATACAATAATAATTTCTAAATAGGTTATAAATATTTTCTATGGGCTTTGGCATTTCGAGTTTATTAATTGGACTAGGCCGATATTATTAATAGAAATTTTATAAGTAAGTATTGGAATAAATATTTTGGGCCTGAAGCCCACAGTATAATAGAATTTAATTTAGCTTAAATTTATTGTTGTGGTATACTAAAATGAGATATATAATAAATAGCTTATGGTCTTTAAGCATATTTCTAATAGAGTTTCAAAAATGGTTCGACCTAAATATTTATCAATAAATATTTTGACTAATAAAATATACTTTTAAAATATATATATATATATATATATATATATATATATATATATATATATATATATATATATATATACGTAAATTCTTCAATTATAATTCCTTGATCGTAACTATCATATTCCTATATTCTTGTGAATTTTAAAATTCTTCACATCGACTCTAGCCAACAGGACTATCAACGAGATGGCTTGTTCCACCAGCTAAGGAACCCCAGACGAGTACATTTGTTATTTCTTTTTGATATTGTTAATTACTATAGTTCATTGTTAGTTATTTAATATTTGATTCTCGATACGCTCGTCACATCGATACCATATTTTGTTTTTTTTCATTTCTTGTCATGTTTCTTACATGTTGTGTCGGGAAGGGAAAGTACCAAGTAGATGTATGATCTGATCATAGATCATATTTTATTTCATGCAATGTAGACCTCATAGACCGTATTTTATTTCATACAATATAGACCTAGTAGATCGTATTTTATTTCATGCAATGTAGACCTCGTAGACATTGCTTTATTTTTATTGCTATTTAGACATTGTAGGCCGTGCGCTGTAGTGCCCCAGCCGATCACACATCGAAAGGAGTACTTCAACATACTTAGATGGCTATTGTTCTTCATTCCACCCTTTATATGTTACATATATTTTCCAGTCTCTAGTTCATTGTATTAACATGTTATAGTATATTCTCTCATCATGTATTTTATGGCTAACCTCTATTTTATAGTCGTTATCATATATTGGAACTGCACTCAATGAATTGTACTCGTTCTATTCCTGACTGAAAACTAATATTTTCAAGTTAGTCGCGACTACTCTTTGCATTGGGGAGACACGGGTGTGCTTGTAGGCCAAAACCTAGAGATTAGTTAAATAGATGTGTTGTGGACATTCTCAATATTTGTAAAGAATATTATACTTTCTTTAAATGTAAAGCTTGTAAAACTTGTAAATTATTTAGTTTTGTGAATGAGCAATAAAGTTATTATTTATATGATTTAGAGCATTTTGGCTCGACAATATTCTACTGCCGACACTGCGGCATAAGCTGGCTTGGACACGTACTCGTATCCCGAAAAGTGGGTGCGGGTCCTGACAAGTTTTTGTGGTGGCCCATGCAGTTCAGTTTTCGCAAAAGATTACGAACTCGTGATAGTACTTAGGTTAGTCATACTACTGCAAGCTGTTTGCCATTGATTGTAAAAGTACAGAACAATTATCGGAGGACTGAACTTAGACTCACAATACAAACTCGCTCGTACAAAGAAGGCCTAGGGACGAAAACCTAGGTACACCAGTCTAAGTACGATTGTTTATTTTAGATTCTGGGGGGTGACGATAGAGGCTCGGGAAAGCGACGGCCGCTCTGCCTTACTCCTTGGACGATCGGTATGCAGCCTTGACTCGGGGAAGATCTGCTTGGTCGTTGACGAAGAAATGCCTTCTTGCTCTCTCTCTGATTGCTCTCCTGGCTTCTCTCTCTCTGTGTATATTCTCTCTCTGACTATGGGGGAAGTCTCTCTGTGTATACGTATTCTTCTCTTGTTTTTTTCTTTTTTTTTGTATATCTCTCTATATCTCACAAGGGAATGGCACCTTGCTATTTATAATAGTAGGATGTGATCACTAGGGTTGCCAATGATTAGCTCTTGGAGATGGCGGCAGCCTGGGGATTGATCAATCCAGGCCGTTCGTTTCTGATTGTGACGAATCAGAACCATTAAGGGTAGATTACACCAAATCCCCATTAGCAATTAATGCTGATTGGCATAAATCTTCCTTATAATGATTCTCTAATATCTGCGAATAAATCAAATTTATTCTCCTGCCACGTGCCCCAGATCATTGGGATTCGACCCGATCTTGGATTGCCATAAATCTGGGAGATTGATCGGCTGAGGACACGTGTCCTGAGAGCCAATGGTGAGACTGGAACCGCATGCAGATTGGGCCGCATGAGATTTGGGCCGCATGAATTTTGGGCCGCATAAGACTTGGGACACGTGTCAGGGCTGTCTGGGCAGTGGCCCCCTCCTTCAGACTTCTGAACCATATGATGAGCCGCATGAACCGCATAATGGTGTGTCTGCTTGAGCCGCATGGGCATGATCTTCTTGAGCCGCATAGGAATGATTCCACTCGAACCGCATGGGACAGCTTCACTCTGAACCGTATGGGAAGTCTTCACTTCGAGCCGCATAAGCACACCCACGTGGCAGGGCCACGTGGCATTTTGTTGCTCTCGGGGGATCGTGTCAGAGATTTTTTTTTCTTCCCTAGAGATTCATCATCATGACAGAGTCATAATTACCTGCTTTGGTGTCAGGTCTGTCAACTTTTCAGAGGGGTCAGCCGTCAAAGCAATTAATGCAGCATGGATCGGAGGGGAGCACTGTCACGCCACATGTCTTCTGAACCGCATGGAATGCCTCCGGCCGCATAGTTCCTTATGCCACATGACTCCCTGAGCCGCATGCGTTTTCTGAGCCGCATGGGTCTTTCTTGGCCGCATGAGTCAATTTCTTTAGTATTTTCCATGCTTCTATAGGACCTCCTTCAAAGTTTTCAATTTGTAAAATTGAAATACTTTGAACAAGAAGCATGGCTGTATTGGCCGCATATGCAATCCTGACCGCATAAGAGTTATAGCCGCATGAATTATTCAGTCGCATAGGTGATTCAGCCACAGGAGACTTTCAACCGCATGGCCTCTAGCCACGTCATCATTTGCCACGTATGGCAATCTTTAGCACTTAAGTGTTGTCGATCTTTAAAGGGCGCTTTTTGGTGCAGGATCCGAGGAGCTTAGCCTTCATTTTTCGGCGGCTTATTTGATAACCGAAGGGTCGGTTTATGTGTATGCACGGGAATCGAAATGCTCCATCTCTGTTTACAAATACGGATAACTTTAGCCGGAGGGACTTCTTTACCTTCTCTTTCGTTCACTCTTTTTCCTGTCTTCTCCTTCCGATCTTCATTGTCGAAGCAATGGCTCCTAAGTCTTCTAAAGCCATTTCCACCGCCGCGAAGGGTAAGAGGGTGACGTCCTCGTCAGCCGTCGAACCTGACGCACCCGAAGTGCCCTCTGACATTCGTCCTGCTTTTGAGGGTAAGGGTCGCTTTTAGATCTTTAGTACTCATGGCTCTGTTGCATATTTATGCACAAGCCCCTTCTCCAATCTTGAGGGCAGAGCCGCATATGCTGTGTGAGCCGCATATGCTGTGTGAGCCGCATGACTGTTTCATGCCCGAGCTGTATAGATAAAGCCCCATGTTTGAATCGCAGAAGACGGATCTAAACTACATACAATCTCCTCTGAACGGAGCCGCCTATGTGTTTTAACAGGCTGAACTGCATAGCGCTTTGTGCCGCATGAATTCTTCTGTTTAAAAATATGTTCACTCGTCCAACCCGCATAAGCTATCGAGCTAGAGTCATATGGAATTCGCATCTGAGTTAGGCCGCATGTGACTGTATTGACTCGAACCTCATATGCTTCTCCAAAACTACATTTCTTGGGACCCAACTGGATTGGAGACGCATAAGTTGGGACCCCACTGGACTGGAGCCGCATAAGACCTTATTGACCTGAACCGCATAGGCTTGTGAGAGCTTCTTTATTCAGTAAATTTTTATTTTAGCCTTCTTTTAATCCTGTTTCTTCTTTTGTCCTTTCTTCAGTGAATCTTCCAACCAACCCAGCAGGAGAGCTCCTTGTGGGTCCAGCTCGGTGCGCCGTGGGCGTGCAACTTGATGACTTAATCCGTCGTATAGTGGATCAGCTTCCCATTAATGAGCCTAGGGATAGGGTGGCTGCTATCAACAAACAACCTTTCAGCTTTCTTTGTTCCATGATGAATTCAGGGCAGTTGGATGGGGAATATCTGAAACCGGCCTTTCTCTTCGGGGATGCCTTTTCCATAAAGAACTCCCGATTGGTGGATGTCTCAGAGCACTGGGATTTTTCTGTAGACGGGGTAGAGATTCATATTCCCGAGATGGAGCGATATTATCCTCTCTCGTGGTTTAACATGGTATCGCTGAACAGGACGATGGTGAGCTCTTTGACTCCTACCCAACAGGGAATGTTTGTGGGCAAAATTCACGACAACGGACGCACGGGTTTAATATGTGCGGGCAAGGACTCCGTGAGTCGGACTGTGATAGGGCTGCTCCCGGGTACTTTTGTGAACACAACCGGCCCTAATTTTTCCTTCACCCTAGCTAATACTTTTCTGAATCAGCTTGCTCGCAAGGGGTCTTATCCCATAGGCAGGTTGTCACTGCTGAATTGGATTAACCCTATTCCCACATGGACTAATCTTGCCTCCTGGATTCTGAGGACGTACGGGGACTTCCTTCAAGAAATTGATCTTTACTACGCCGTCAGGGGTACCTGCTACGGATTGCCCATTAACAAGCCCTTGTTTATGGCTCTATTGGAGTTGTATAACCAGCGTACTGGGACTTTCTTTACCCCCGGAGGAGAACTGGGGCTTGCTCTTCACGAAATGACCACTGTATCCAGATTGCCGTGGGGAGACGAAGCTTTTGAAGTATACACGCCGACAAATGAAGAGCTCGGGGATTTGGATCAGCGGTTTCCTGGCTTCGTCGCCGTGTACCAAGAACTGTTGTGTCATCATAGCGCCTGCCATCAGATGGCTATTAAGAAGATAAATAGTTCAGAAGGGAACGCCCCTCATACCAGGGACTGGATTTTGTATCTTTTTAAGTTGCATCCTTCTGGTCACGTTTCGTCTCGAGCTCCCCAAACCTCAGAGGAGGTTAAGGATATGATGTCGAAGGTTAAGAAGTCGAAGTCTACTCGTGACCGGTTTGGGAGTAGCACTGACTCCCTCAGTTATTTCCACTATGGTACCCGGGAGATGTCTAATAAAGCGATCTTGGCTGGGTTTTTGATGGTGTGGCTACGCAACTGTGTAGTCTCGGGCGGCGCGGGTTCTATAGAAAGGATCAGCCGTCATTTCATTCTTCCTGCTGTAAAATTGGTCTTCAAAGTGAGGCTGCCACTTCTTCCGGCCATGGTGTGTAGCATACACCACGGCCTTCGTGCCTTTACATCTAAAGTTATTGCTCGTGATGTGTCGGCGGACTTTAACCGGATAGATCTACCATACCACTACCTCATGGGGTGGTTATTGATGCACTATCGGTCATTAATGAGGTCGGGACCCGATGAAAACGTCTCTATTGATGACGCCTTCATTTTCCGATATCGTCATCAGCCTTGGGAATATGATACCATGCCGGCCTGCCGAAGGGCATTGGCAAGAATTGACGAGCTCGAATTCTTTGTATCTCTCCCTGAGTTCACCCCTGGAGAAGTGAGGAGGGTACACGTTGACGGCGTTGATCCTCCCTAACTTTTAACTGAGAAGATGCTTCTTTGGTTACGCAACATCCGTCCCGCGCACCTGGTGTATCGTTACCGGAACAGGGTATACTTGGAGCCTTATCTGCCCAGTAGATTTTTCCGTCAATTTGGGTATAGTCAATTGTTTCTGGATTGCCCTAGCGCTTGCTTGAGCTTCGAGGGCAGTGTATTTGATGGCATTCGGGCTTGGCATTATTATAATGCGACCCATACCCGAGCCAACTTCTCACTTCCTGACGCCAAGGTGGAGGGTGATATTTTATATATAGCGGCTCTTTATCATGTTGCAGCGAGCAAACCTCCTATTGGTTTTGATACGAATACTAGCTTCATTGTTGGCACCCATCTGGCCGAGAAGCCAGAAGGGTCCAAGAAGAGGAGAAAAAGGGCGAATAGAGTTCCTGTGTCGGACTCAGAGTCCAATAGGGCGGATGAGGGGGACGACGAACAGGACACTGATGACTTGTCCCATTCTTCGGGTGAGGAGGTTGGGACTCAACCTCCAGTCGTGCAGGCTGAAAGGGCCGTGGGTCAATTGTCTAGTCTGTCTAACGAGGTGGTGAAGGATCAACCATCTGCGATACCCGGCCCCTTGCATAAACGGAGCAGGCGCGTGACTACCACTGACGACCGAACTTATTCTACGAAGCACGCTGCGGTAAGACGTCGCAGGCTGCTTATTGATGATGTGGAGGATGTTCCTGAGGTGACTTGGGCTTCAGCTGTTTCCTTTCTTCTTCTTTTATGTTGTGACCTAATTATTTGTTTCTTCTGCTCTTTATAGGCGTCGGACGAGCTCGCCCCTCAGGACCCGATTACGGAGGCTAATCCAGTCCTGTCTTATTTAGTCAGTGGGGTGTGCACCGCTATCATTGCTGCTGGGGTGCTTCCGGTTGCGACCGAGGATTCTTGCCCTGCTGGAACCTCAACCCAGGAGGATGGGAGCTTTACTGCGCCCGTTCCTGAAACATCTGAGCCCCCTCATGATGGCTTTGTGGATGGGAAACTTATGTCGGTGGTGAACGAGCCGTCGCCTCCACACTCTTCCCCTGGTAATGCAAATTGAACTATAATTCGTGAATCAGCGTACGTGTTCCTATCATTTTTCAAATTCTTCGTCTAACGGTTGTTTTAGATGTTCAGATCCCAACCCGTCATTGCCAGTGACTGATATTGTTGGATCACACCCTACCGGAGAGGGCCTGACGGAATCTCCGTGTGTCGAGGGTCCTTCGTCTGGGTCGAGCTTGGGGCCTCAGGCAGCGGTACTGCCGGGACAAGGGATGATACCCCCTGTGTCCTCCCTTGCGAATGTGATTTCGGGGGTCAACCTTTCCTCCCTGCCGAGCATTCACGCTATTCGGGCGGCGGAAGAGGAGTTAGCCGCCATTCAAGCCTCTTTTCGTACAGAATTTACTTCTTTGGTGGCGGGTGCGGCAACTTCTGAAACTGCCCCTCTGGTACAGTCTGCCACTCTCCCTCTGACGCCGTCATCTATAGAAGTCTTGGATGATGCGTTACAGGACGTAGTTGCGAGTTTCCATCGTCATCTGAAGAGGGGGATCGAAGCAGCGGTGGAAAGGGGGACTCCCTTCACTCTGGCCCGTCGATGTGCTGGCGGCCAGATTAATACCCTTAAAACACTCCCTGGGGGAGAGGAACTGGCTGCGCTCTTGGAGCCTAAGCTATTAGAGGCTGACCGTCTCGTTGCCCAGTTTTGCTCGTTGCAACAGACTGATTTACCTGCAGCCATAAATCGAGAATGCAACTTCCTCACTACCGTGGTGGAGAAGGTGATGGCTGCCCGGGAATCACTCAAACCGGCTATATTACAGGACCGTCGAAATCTGACTCAGCTGTACGACCAGTGGAGCCGTCGGACTAAAAATTACACGACTCGGGAAGCGGATGCTTCTCGTGGGGTGGCCGATGTTCGGGAACAGATCCTCGAGCTCCAGAGAAAACTGGCCTTCCTGGAGTCAGAGCTTGAGGCCGCTCGTGTTGAGAAAGAGATTGCTATTCAGGAGGCTGGCAAGTATAGTTGGGCTTCTGCTAATCTAGAGCTTGCCCTAAAGAAGGTGGAGGACAACTGGCAGGCTTATTCACATTTGAATGACGCAGAGCAGCTATCCCAAGAGGCCAAACGTCGAGCTAAGCAAAGGCTTGATCGGGGGACTGCTTTGGTAAAGGACCGTCTTTTGGAGTTGTGCAATGCCGGGCTATAATCGGCCTCTTGTTTTGTCCCCGTTTTCCCCTTCTTCTTTTTTTTGAAAGGGACGTGGTCCCGAAATATGTAGTACTTCTTTTCTTCCTTCAAATGAAGAGTATTTTCCATTCTACCCTTCATTTGTATTGCCTGTTGTGCCTGTGATATTGTGGTGATGTTCTCCCCCGCATAGAGGATATATTTGTGGACCTGTTACCCATGGCGTACCCTGGTTTTAGGTAGAGATAACAAGTTTCGGTCAGGATGCCTGAAGCAGCCATAGCAAAGTGGTCATGGGTGCTCTTGGTATTGAGAAAAGAATTGCCGTAGAGCAGCTGGGCTCCTGGGACATGATGAGGTGATAGGTTTGTGTTAAGAAATTTAGCTGAGGATATTTGTGGGCCTATTACCCTTGGCATACCCTGGTTTAGGATACGGATAATAGGATGAAGGAGAACTGGCATACTTGCTCAGAGGTAACGAGGACATGGCAAGTAGGAAAGTTTTTCGAACGTAGAGTCTTCCTACTCAGAGGTAATGAGTACATGGCAGGAGCGAACTCGACGGAGGGTATTGGTGGTCAACAGAGGATATTTGTGGTCAACAGAGGACATTTGTGGTCAACAGAGGACATTTGTGGTCAATAGAGGACATTTGTGGACCCATTACCCTTGGCGTACTCTGGTTGTGGGTACAGGTAATAGGTCGAAAGGGGGTCATCATACTTACTCAGAGGTAATGAGGACATGGCAAGTATGAAGGTTTCTTCGACGGAGCCTTCCCATTCAGAGGTAATGAGGACATGACAGGAGTGGGCTCAATGAAGGGGGGTACGTAGAATAACTCAGAGGTAATGAGGACATGGAAATTCTATGTAGGGGTGATTTGTTTTTGGCAGAAATGGGACGACTCAGAGGTGATGAGGACATGGTCGTCTTGGAAATTTGTGGATCCGTTACCTTTGTTGTGCACTGGGAGTGCAGGTATTAGATCATGAGGGAGGATCTCTTGTAGGAAGAAAGTTCAGTGGTATGATTATACATGACTTTCTTTCAAAAGAGTGACCGGGATGTAAGTTCAGGGGTACCAGTGGGCACATGACTTGGGAATTTGGGATATGAGTTCAGCGGTACAAGAGGGTACGTGACTCGATAAGTTGGAAAATTAGGGGGTTGAGTTCAGAGGTACCAGCGGGCACATAACTCGAAACTCTGGAAAATGTTATTTAAACATAGTATTTCTTCAGGAACTTGCCGTTGACGGGCAACATGAGCAAGTCTCCGTTCTGCTTGGCGAGGCAGTAAGCACCATTGGAGAACACGGCCTCGATGATAAATGGGCCTTCCCATTTTGGCTGGAACTTGCCGGTGGTCTTGTGAGTCATAACCATTGGCCTCCTGACTGCCAAAATAAGATCGCCCACTTGGAATGTTCTGACTTTGACCTTTTTGTTGAAGGCTCCTGAGATGCATGCTTGGTATAATTCGATCCTTTGCTGAGCTAGGAGGCGTTTTTCATCTAAGGCCTCTAACTCTTGTAGTCGACGTCGGTAGTTATCATCCGTTGTCAATTGATAAGTGAGGGCGACTCGGAGTGAGGGAATCTGAGTCTCTAATGGAAGAACTGCCTCACTCCCGTACACCAGAGAGAATGGTGTATTCCCGGTGGCTGTTCGAACCGTGGTGCGATAAGCCCATAAGCACTCGCCGAGCATCTCGTTCCAGTCGTATTTGTTGGAGGAGACAAATTTCTTGAGGAGTTTGATGATTGTTTTGTTGAATGCCTCTGCTAACCCGTTTGCTGCCGGGTTGTATGGTGTCGAAGCGACATTCTGAATGCGGTGTTTGTCGCAGAATCGGTAGAATATGTGGCTTATAAACTGCGGACCATTATCATGGATGATCCTTCGGGGAAGTCCAAAGCGGTAGATGACGTGGTACTTTAGGAAGCTGATTACGTTCGAAGTCTTGACTTCGGCGAGTGGGACAGCTTCTGCCCACTTTGAGAAGTAATCAGTGATCGCAAGTATGAAGCGATGTCCTCGGAAGGAAGGTGGGGTGATTGGACCAATGATATCCATTCCCCATACTTCGAATGGCCAGGACGCCACTGTCGGATGTAGAAATTCGGATGGTTGGTGAATGAAGTCTGTGTGGACTTGGCAGGCCTTGTATTTTCGGGCATAATCTATTGTATCAGCCACCATCGTGGGCCAGTAGTAGCCCATCCGGCGAAGGCGGTCTTGCAGCTTAGGGCCAGGCTGATGGGCCCCACAGACACCGTCATGAGCCTCTCGTACGGCTTCTTTGGCTTCTGCGTTCGACAAGCACCGAAGTAGTAATCCGTCGTAGGAGCGACGATACAGCATTTTCGTCTCTGTATCGTAGAAGAATCTGAAAGAACGCCGTCTGATAGAAGTAGCCTCCTTCGGGTTCTCGGGCAGGATGTCGTAGACCACGAAGTCTATGAATGGTTGTCTCCAGTCTGGCGCTTCGTCGATCATCTGAGCAGAATAACTCGCCATGGCTTGAACGTTGTTCTTGGGGCAGACCAGCTCATGGCCGATTACATCGACCGAATGATGAGAGTGGTTTGGCACTGCTAGGGAAGCAGCCAGGCCTGCTAGGGCATCAGCTTCGATATTTTGGAGTCTGGGGATGTGTTCGATGAAGAATCCCTCGAATGATGAGATAATGTTGATCGCTATTTGGTGGTAGGGGATCATGTCTTCATGGCGGACTTCGTACGTCCCCCGAATCTGGTTGACGATTAATTACGAATCGTCGTATGCTTCAAGGTATTCTACCTCCAGTTCTCTTGCGAGTTGGAGGCCAATAAACAAAGCGTTGTACTCGACCACATTGTTAGAGCAGGGTTCCGTGAGAGAGTAGGCACGATTGATCACTAGCCGGGTAGGAGAGACCAATACTACTCCGACTCCGACGACGATGTTTCCCTTGGGTCCGGTTCTTGAAGCGCCATCGAAGAACATCCGCCATATGTTATCGTGGGTGGTTGTATTTGAATCGGCGACCTCATCTGGGATTTCTTCGTATATTCTGGATGATTTCGATCCTGGATGGGCCGCCAAAAAGTCTGCCAGGGCTTGACCTTTGACAGCCTTCTGCGGGACGAAGATCATATGATAGGGGGACAGCAATATCGCCCATGTAGCGAGGCGGGAGCTGAGTGCCCCTGGTTTGGTCATGAGGACACTGAGAGGGTTGATTCGTGAGATCACATGTATGGTTTGCCCCGTGACATAGTGCCGCGTCTTTTGAATGGCGAATACCAGGGCGAGGCATTCTTTCTCCACAGCGGTGTATCGGTGTTCGGGCCCGATCATCATTCGGCTGAGATAGTAAATGGCCTGTTCGTGGCCTACGTCATTGTTTTGTGCCAGCAGGGCACCGAGGGAGTGTTCCATTGCTCGTACATAGAGCAGGAATGGTTTTCCAGGGACCGGGGCCACCAGGACTGGAGGATTTGATAAATATTCTTTGATGTCATCGAAAGCGCGCTGGCATTCCTCGTCCCATACGAATGAGACTCCCTTCTTCATGAGGTGGGTGAACGGTCGACATCGCCCGGAGAGGTTGGAAATAAACCTCCTGATATAAGCTAGCTTCCCTTGGAGGCCTCTAAGTTCACGGAGATTTCTCGGGGGACCCATCTTCATGATTGCCCTCGTTTTCTCGGGGTCTATATGGATACCCCGTGCAGTGATGATGAAGCCCAAGAACTTCCTGCTGGATACGCCCAAGAACGATTTCGTAGGGTTCATCTTCAGATTGTGGGCTCGCATTAAGTTGAACACCGTTCTCAGGTCTTGCAGATGATCTTCCTTACGGCGACTCTTGACGGCGATGTCGTCGACATAGCATTCCACTGTCTTGCACAAATGTTCTCTAAAAATGATACTCATGGCTCGCTGATATGTAGCGCCAGCATTCTTTAGACCGAATGGCATGACTGTGTAGCAGTATGTGCCAATCGGGTTTCAGAATGAGGTGTGCTTTTCGTCGTCGGGAGACATCTTGATTTGATTGTACCCCGAGAATCCATTCATGAATGACATACGTTCAAAGCCGCATGTATTGTCGATCATGATGTCTGTGATAGGAAGGGGAAATTCATCTTTGGGGCATGCCTCGTTCAGGTTGCGGAAGTCGATGCAGATTCGAATCTTCCCATTCTTCTTGAGGACGGGTACTATATTGGCGACCCAATCAGGATGTTGCTCTTCATGAATGAAGCCGCTGGCTATTAGCTTGTTGACTTCGACTTCGATCGCGTCTATGACGCCTGGGCGGAAGCGTCGTTGTTGCTGCTTGACTGGCTTTGCATCTGGCCGTATATTGAGTTTGTGGAGAGCGATGTCAGGATTTAACCCCGGCATGTCTTCATAGCTCCAGGCGAACACATCAATATATTCTCTAACAAGTTCTAACAGCGACTCTCGTTCTTCGTCAGTTAGGCTTTTACTGATAAAGATCGGTTTTAGAGAAGATTCGCTGCCGAGATCCACTTGTATGACCTCATCTTCAGTAGGAGGTTCTCTCAGTTCGAACCACTTTTCCCATTATGCGTCTAATTGCTGGGCCCATGGCTCTAGCTCAAGGATTTCGGGGATGTCTTCGTCTTCCTCGTAAGCGTCGGTGAATGCCATGTTGACTGACATGACTTGTCTGAACACATCTCCGATGCTGGTATCTGAGTCGGAAGTCGGTGATCCGGTTGAATGTGACTGCCAGTCGCATTCTTCATCTGAGCTTTCAGGGGTCGTAGTAGGCGTTACATACCCTAAACCGCATCGGGTTTTGTTATAGTAGTTCCGTGGTTTGCCCGCTGGGGCTGGCGTCTTCAAAGGTAATCGTCGTACAGTGCTGTAGTTCAGTCCTGGCGTTGTCTCTAGATCATACCCCTGTTTCTGCATGAGATATTTGGATTGAGGGCTATAGAGATACAGAGGCAGTCTTCCAGCATCTGACCCGAAGTCGACTTCTTCCATGGCGAGGGGATGCGGGTTGTTCGTCCGGCCGAAGATGATTGGGTGGTCCCCTCCCTCGATTATTCGGTAAGCATCTTCTACTGGAGTAAGTTGGATAGCGGTGTAGACATTTGTCACCTGTGTATATAGGTGAGTGCCTATACCGTGTTCCATAGCATACATTGTACATAGCTTATTGAGCTCGGTGTAGTTCAAAGATAACCCTTTATTGATGAAGTAAGGTATCTTTTCTAGAGGGATTATATCATCTGCGGAGGGAGCGTCAGTGTGGACAGCCACATACTTGGCTTGCTCTGGTTCTTCTTCGGCTACCCCCTGTGTGAATGAAGATTGAGAGGGCGTCCTAGTCAGCTTGATCTTCAGAGGTTCAACTGACGGAGCAGAGCGTGGGGTTGTCGATAGACTAGCAACCCCCAGTCTGGCACTTGATGGGGAGCGAGGGGTGGCTGGTTCGCTTGAAGTGTCAGACCTCGCATCGGGGTGACGACCTTTTTTAGGCAGGCGTATCATCAGAGGTCTATCGGAGGGATTGAGCTTCTCTGTTTGGGATTGACCGACTCTCGGCAATCTGATGGTAAGTGGCCCTGTCGTGGGTCTCGGTTCCTGGTCGGACCTTGGCAGCCGGATTCTCAACTGCTCTTCCTGTGCCGAGAGGCTGATCGCGTCCTTACGCAGCGTGGCCGTAAGGGGTGCGGAATTACCTAGTTTGCGAGCCTAGAGGTGGATTGTCAGAGGTTCTTCTGATCCCATAGTTGCTTCAACATCAGTTTGTTTATTTCCTCTTTCAAGGTGCCTCTTTGACTTTTCGTATAGGCAGGAGTCCGGGTAATAAGATTCGACCCCTTTGAAGGGATCGATGTCAGCAAATTCTGTCCTCACGAAGCCGTGCTTGTCGACATATTTGAAGCATTGGTGTAGCGTGGAAGGCACGATCATGTAATCGTGTATCCAAGGGCGCCCCAAAAGGATGTTGTATGAAGTGTCGGCATCTATGACGTAGCAAGTGACTTCTGATTGGAGATCGCCAATCTGACATTTTAGACGGATCTTCCCGATTGGGTAGCTCCTGCCCGAATTGAACCCGCTGATGGCGGTATTTGTAGGGGTCAGGCGATGCATCGGGATGCGAAGATGATGCAGTAGTCCTTTTGGAATGATGCTTATGGAAGACCCAGGGTCAATGTGCATCCGGTCCACCTTTATGTCGCCGATGTAGCCTGTGTAGTATAATGGGCGATCGTGTAGATTAGTCTTGATGAGCATGTCTTATGGAGTGAAGACGATGTTGGGCATTGCTCCCGTACATGCACTGTCTTGGAGGTTTGCGGGCTGATTTTCTCCCGTGAGGTTGACCTGAGCCAGGTACGCGTCGGCATTTTGAAGTGCATCGCTCAAAGCTGTGCGAACATCCTTCAAGAGCCTCAGGAGTTCATATAAGGACAATTTGGCCGGTGTATTGGCCAATTGCGCCAAGATGTCGAAGTTGTAGGGCTTCTCCAGCCCCTGAGATGTTTCCTTTCGGAGGGATTTGTCGAAGCGAGTCTCCTTCGGCCTAGGCTTGTCGGTCGTCGAAGGCTGAGCCGGTCCCGGAGCATCCGTGGTAGTGGGCGGATGATCATCAGTCGAGTTTTCAGCCACGGGTTGACATTGTGCTCCGGATCGAGTAACAACGGCCGTTACTTCCCTCTTCATCTGTTGAGGTGGTACGGCAGGATCTAACTTTTCTACTTTTCTTTTTAGAAGATAGAGTGGACTGAGTTACCTCGTAACTAGGTCCGGATGACCCACATGATTTCCCTCGTGATGTGGTGAGGGGTACTAGACCAGCGGCTTGAGCAGGCGGGAGATTAGTAATCTCCATCATTGCCGAGGGATGGTATAACCCCGTCCTGGGTCTCTGTTGGAGGGAAGCTGCCGAATTATCGGACACCATGTGGCTGTGGTTACCTCCTCGAAGTCGATGGCCAGAGCGTTCGAACGATGAGGTTTTGGATATATCGTTTCATTGGTAGCAGTCGTACATAGCATGGTAGACGTAGCGGTGGGTAATGGCAGAACTTTGGGTTCTCCAGATCAGCCGGCCGAGGCTCCCGTCTTGGTGGAGGAAGCTGAATCCTATCTCCTTGTATGAGCATGTCCAAGATAGGCTTGACGTGACCGTCTTCAAAAGAGTAAGTGATTTGAGGCCATTGTTTGTCCGCAGGTTGCGACTCAGGCTCTGGGCTGTATCGGCCACCATGCCTGCTTGCCTCTGTTGTCCGGTTGTGGAGGGGCTACCCCCATTGTCGTTGGTGGTGCGGGACGCTGCCCTTGTTCTCCCCTCTGAGATATGTAATCCCTGTTGGCGAGCCTTCTTTAATCGTTCTTCGGCACTTGTAGCACTAATGATAAAAGCCTTTCAGTCCTTGAATTGACTCTCGCCCATCCAGAGACTGATTGTTGGGAGTAGTCTCTTTGGCAAATTTCGATCAAGGAAGAGTCCGGGTTGCCAGATGGTAACTTCATTGCGGTTTGACGAAACCGCTCAATGTAATTCCTCGTCAGCTCTTCTCTCCTTGAATGACTCCATGAGGGTAGACATCGTGACGTCCTGCCCTACCTCATAGACCTCTCCAAGAACAGGCGTTTGAAGCCAGCGAAGGAATGGATGCAATTGTCCGGCAGGTTGCGGTACCAATCGAAGGCGACTCCTTCCAATGCCCCATGAATAACCGTGTTAGGATAGCGTCATCATGGGCAGATGGTCGGTAGTGACCTCAAAGTAAGTGATGTACCGACTTGCTGAAGTCTTGCCATCATATGGGTTGATATTGAACCGTATATCTTAGAAAGGGAACATCCCTCCATTCAGCAGGATATGGTTGCCGTATCCTGAGGTCTTGAGAGTTTTTCTCGGGCATGGAACATTGCTCAGAGCTCCTGAACCTCTCTTCTTACTTCTCGGCTCATCTGTCTCGGTAGGGGCCGTTATTCGGAGGATTTGTGCCCGGGTCGGTGCCGTGAATTTGAATCTACTTGATTGTGGGACCCGTGCTTGTCTGGCCAGGTGTCACCCCCGCAGATTAGGAAGTGCCGCTTTGATCTCGTCTACAACTTGACCAAGGCGTGCATATGGCCTCCAAAGTGTCGATGCGCTGGCGATCACCAGAACTGCCTTGATTGCTGTCTGTCATGAACACCGTCTTCACATGAGGAGTGACGGAAGGAGTGGTGGAGGATGTACCCTCCGAGTCATACCCGTGCATCGAGAAATCATTAGGATATGTGGGGATGTTCTCTTCAGGATCGGACTCGGAAGGAACACTACCCACAGCTTCGAGCTTGCTTCGTCTAGGATGTCCTTGGGGACGTCGTATCTGTTGTATCCGTCGAGGATTTGCTTCCTCCATCCGTATTCCTGGAATGTCGGATTGTCGTAGATGTTTGGAGGATGCTGCCCCCAGTTCGACGACCCCAATGTTGCAGACGACGAACATCCTACTGCAAGCAGTTTTCGTCTTCGAACGGGTTGTGTTGAAATACTCCAGTGGAGGATACCCTTTAGACGATGGTTTCTTAGCTGCAGTAGTTGACACCTTTGGGCTGGAGATGCGTTTTCTTCCCTCTTTCCTTGGCGCGAACTTTCTGCGCGGACTTGCGGAGACAACAGAGTGCCTCGTCTTCTGAGCTCGGGTGATGTAGTCTTTGGAAGACGGATAGCCGGTCTTCCGTCACCGCCGCGTTGCTGCACCAGCAGTTTGACGATGATCTGGGTGCATTGATGTCCGTGTAGGCTCTTTACACCCCGAGAGCCTTCTCTTTCCTGCATTTGTGGAGGATACCTCACGCAGGTCAGAGGAACCACTTTGTCTGTTTGCCGCCGGGGGCTGGACTTGAGTGGTTTTATACAACTTCCTATCAGAGGCCCGCGTGATAATCAGCGGGACCGCCCGATAGTCAGAGGTTGGGGCAGTCGTCTGGACTGATGAGCCCGCCTGCCCTAGACTTCCTCCTTTTAGCACTTGTGGGTGCGTATAGGAGGATCTAAGTTCGAATACCACAGAGTCTGGATTATCATCCAGAGAATGATCAGAGTCAGGACCGCATAAAGCCGGTCGAAGACTGATCGAGAGAATCGTGGGACGGATGCTATGCGGCTAGATTGGGTACCGTGCAGGCTGTCTGCATGCGGCTGTCTTTTGTTGTAGGATTAGTCTTTATGAGGCTAGAGTCACGACCGTACAGGCTGACCGCATGCGGTTTGCATCTGTGGCCGCATGGGTTTTTTTGCAAGCGATTGACTTTAATAGCCGCATGAGTCTCATCCGTGCGTTGGCAACTGTAGCCGCATAAGTTATGCGGCTGAAGATGTGCCGCATGAGTTTTTTTATGCGGTCGGCGGTGTAGCCGCATGGTGTTTCTCCCTGCGGCTAATACTCTGCTGCTGCCGGATCGCGTAGAGTTTCCTCTTTGCCCCTGCAAGTCCAGCATCATAGTGTTTTCTTCTGCCACTTGGGGACAGCAGAGTTGTCTACGGTCTGAAGTGGGCCGCAGGGGAGTCTTTCTCGCCATATTGAGCAATAGAGGGCACCCCCATCAAGGGCTTTCGGAGGGCAAATGATTTGGCCTCCACTCTTTGCGAGCCTTTATGGTGCGGGTGCACTTCTGCTGGACCGCCAGTGCTACCTTCAGAGAGCATCTCTTCGAACGCCTGTTGGTCGAAGCGTACGACCATCTTCTGTTGTAGAGCCAGTTTGGCTGCGTCGATTGCGTACCAACTCCTCACCCGTGGAGAAGTTAGTCCCCAGCAGAGTCGCTATCGTTTTGCCATTGATTGTAAAAGTACAGAACAATTATCGGAGGACTGAACTTAGACTCAATACAAACTCGCTCTACAAAGAAAGCCTAGGGACGAAAACCTAGGTACAGCAGTCTAATACGATTGTTTATTTTAGATTCTGGGGTGACGTAGCTCGAAAGCGACGCCGCTCTGCCTTACTCCTTGGACAATCGGTATGCAGCCTTGACTCGGGGAAGATCTGCTTGGTCGTTGATGAAGAAATGCCTTCTTGCTCTCTCTCTGATTGCTCTCCTGGCTTCTCTCTCTCTGTGTATATTCTCTCTCTGACTATGGAGGTCTCTCTGTGTATACGTATTCTCTCTTGTTTTTGCTTTTTTTTTGTATATCTCTCTATAGCTCACACAAGGAATGGCACCTTGCTATTTAATAGTGGAATGTGATCACTAGGGTTGCCAATAATAGCTCTTGGAGATGGCGGCGGCCTGTGGATTGATCAATCCAGGCCGTTCGTTTCTGATGACGAATCAGAACCATTAGGGTAGATTACACCAAATCCCCATTAGCAATTAATGCTGATTGGCATAAATCTTCCTTTAATAATTCTCTAATATCTGCTAATAAATCAAATTTATTCTCCTGCCACGTTCCCAGATCATTGGGATTCGACCCATCTTGGATTGCCATAAATCTGGGAGATTGACGGCTGAGGACACGTGTCCTGAGAGCCAATGGTGAGAACTGGAACCGCATGCAGATTGGGCCGCATGAGATTTGGGTCGCATAAATTTGGGCCGCATAAGACTTGGACACGTGCCAGGGCGTCTGGGCAGTGGCCCCTCCTTCAGACTTCTGAACCATATGATTAGCCGCATGGACCGCATAATGGTGTGTCTGCTTGAGCGCCTTGCATGATCTTCTTGAGCCGCATAGGGAGATCCACTCGAGCTGCATGGGACAGCTTCACTCTGAAACGTATGGGAAGTCTTTACTTCGAGCCGCATAAGCATACCCACGTGACAGGGCCACTGGCATTTGTTGCTCTCGGGGTCGTGTCAGAGATTTCTTTCTCTTCCCTAGAGATTCATCATCATGACAGGTCATAATTACCTGCTTTGGTATCAGGTCTGTCAACTTTCAGAGGTCAGCCGTCAAAGCAATTAATGCAGCATGGATCGGAGGGGAGCACTGTCACGCCACATGTCTTCTGACCCGCATGGAATGCCTTCGGCCGTATAGCTCCTTATGTCGCATGACTCCCTGAGCCGCATGCGTTTTCTGAGCCACATGGGTCTTTCTTGGCCGCATGAGTCAATTTCTTTAGTATTTTCCTGCTTCTACACAAGCCTGCGACTAAGAAATAATCATTTACAAATAGGAGTAATTTGATTTTGGAGAATGACTAGGATTAGGAGTCCCTAATTAATTTGACTGTTGGGTAGTTAAGTTTGCTATTGAGTCATGTGCTTTAGGTAGAATTTATTGAATTCCAAACCATATTAGATAACTTAAGGAATTTTTATAGTATGATACACTATTGGGTAGGAAGGTAGGATCCAAGTGGGTTGACTGTTCACTGGGTAAACTAGGACTTCTATGATTCAATTCCCAATATGACCATTTATTTAATTATTTTCTTCCCTCTAAACCTCATCATCCTACCGTAAAATTCTTATTGCTTAATTATTTTGTCCATCGTGACAGGAACCATGGTGTAAGGAAATAATCCGACATCGTTCTACGATATAATCTCTAACTTGATGAGTCAATCTAAATTAAGGCGCTTTACTGCCTTCTGAGACTTTCGCGCAAGAACAGAGATCGAAAACTCCAGGCCCAGGTGTCTTCGCGTTATCAGCATCTAGGGCGAACAACTCGTGGCTAAGGTCCATTCTTGCATGTGAGGAGAAACAGGTATTGGAGATACAAAGAAAGTTCAAGACAAAACATTTCGGAAAAGTGAGTCAGCCTAGTGCCCCTCTACGTCTTTCACTTCCTCGAAAGAAGCCTTAAATGGGGTATAGTTATGCTTTTTCTCAATCTTCTATCTCGGACTACGTCATGATCGGACAACCATGCAATGTATTTCACTCCTAGCGGTAGGAGAGAGGTTCAGTGCAACATGTCCACAGGTTTATCCCTTGTTTCAGATTGGATAAGCACTAGAAGAGATCTAAAAGCAAACATTCCATTGATTGAGCACCCATTCCTGTGTTTGATGATGATCCAACCTGCTATCTCAATGCATGGGATTTCCTTGGGGATACAAGAAAATAGATAGTAGTGACACTTTAATGGCCTAGTACGACCAGATAGAAGCAGAATCATAGTCTTCCTCCAGGGATTGGGCATTCATGAGCCTTCCTTTCTTTACGAGATCAGGCCAAAAAGAGTAGCACTAGCTGAGCAAATGTTGCACATTGATAGGCTTCCCCAGTCAACATAGAGAAAGTCGATAGAAGTAATCATCCGAGGAACAGGACTGAACGGACTCAAGTTAGATTGTGAGTTGGAGATCCCCATTTAACACAACAATCTGTAGTCGGATCCGGTGCCTTCCTTTGTTGGTTGATAACTAGATTCCCTTTCTTAGCCAGCCCACTGAGATCGTTTCATTCGTTTTTCCAATTGGCCATAGGTAATTACTATTTTAGTATTTTATTTTGAGTTTGAGCCTAACATGATCCAACTATCCATATATCTATTCTGAGTTATTTTCGTTGAAATTCAAGATATATATGTTCCCCTCGATCTTTGAATATTAGAGAAATAGTTTAATTTATATTCTCTTGTCTTCGATCATTTTTCCTAGTCCATCACCTGATTTTTAAAACTGATTTTCAAGAACAGATATTTACGTTTTTTTAATCATTTTATTTTTTCAAGAATTGATACCTAAAGAACAAATACTTACGTAACACCCAATTTTCTAGATGGGTATTTTTATCATTTTGGGGTTATTTGAATTTATTAGAATTTATTTGAATTTATGGGAATTTTTAGAATTTATTTTAGAATTGTTTGAATGAAGGTTGACTAGGTTGACTTTGACTAGCTTTGACTTGGTAAGCTAACCCTAGTTGAGTTGGACTTGGTTAGATTAGAGACCCTAGGTTAATTTGAGTTAACCATATTCTAGTTATTAAAAATCAATTAGGAAATAGAGATTAAATAGAAAGTTTTAGACACAAGTCATGACTTGTGATTTTGAAACATTGATTAATGACTGAGCCCAACCCTTTAGCCATTAGCCACCTAACCCTAGCCTAACCCACTTGCCCGGCCACTTAACCTATCCTTGGGATTCCCACCCTATAAGTAGTCTCCTAGAAATTAGGGCTAGCATCCTTAGAATTTCTCAAGTTTTGGAAGAGGTCAGCCTCCATCTTCATAAATCCATAGAAATTCCATTTTATCTCCTTTTTTCCTCAAATCTATTGCATTAGATCCTAATTTTAGTTTTCTTGCTATTTTTGGTGTTTAACCTCACTTTGGGGCAGTTTGAAGGAGTTTGCTAGCAAGGAGGAACCCCTCTATTTAAAGCCTTTCTTGTATTTTGACACCAATAGGTAAATCATATAAACACCATTAAAATTCTAGTTTCTTTGCATATTTAGAGAGCCCTAGGTCTACCCTAACTGTAGGTATGCCTAGACCTAGGTTTCGTGTCCATTTTGTGTCCTAAATGGACACGTATCAGTGTTAGTGTTTGATGAAATGCCCCAATGGGCATTTCGTATTGATTCTGAACTGTGTTTAAATAGGAAATATTGTTTTTTTCTTACACGTTTCTTGTGGACTGGGTGTGTTTTCGTGTCGTATCGTGTCGGGTTGGACACGTGCACATGCGGGTGCGTGTGTGTGCGCGTGCAATTCCCCTGCTGCTCGTGGCTTCGTGCTCGTTGCACAGGCCACGTGGCGAGCTGGGATTTGACGAGGGGGTAGGGGCATGTCTGACACGAGGGCCCCCAAGCCTCGAGTCTTCTCGTGTCGTATCGGACGCGAGATTCAATCTGCACAGGTTTTACATTGATGTTCGGTCTGTGTTTTTGGATTCGGACACGGCTTTGTAAGTCGGACACGGCGACACCTGGGTGCGATTCAGGATGTGTCAGACCTAGACTAACCCTAGGCGTACCCACTGACACGAGCACGTGTCCTAGTTCTGTCGTGTCGTATCGTGTACACGAAACATGTGTATGTGCTCTGCACAGCGTTTTGAACGTGCACTGTAAGTGCTCGATTCATGCTCTGTGGCTTGGACACGCGTTGTGTCGCATTGTGCTGGACACAAATCTACCTAGAAACACGAGCACTTGTTGTTCTTCATTTACCAACCATTAATTGTGATTTTTATGACTGTTTTTTGGGATCGGATTATCATTCCTATTTTTGGACTGAATCCGACTGATACACCATGGATGAGTTGATTCCTGAGTTAAATTCATTCCTGTTTTGTGTTGCAAATGATTTAATTAGATTACCTGCATATGTATAGACTATAGGATGTTGGTTTGAGTTTAGTGATTGCTAGATAGTTGTTGGAATCAAGTTTGGGTATGAACGTCAAATTGCTTTGGCTTACAAATTGCTTTTAACTGTCAAGTGTTGAAACCTGAGAACACCTTGACTGATATGGTTTCCTGAGTTTTTAGTTCATATTTTTCCTGAGTTGATTCGTTTCTGTTTTTGTATTAATGATATAGTTAGATCACCTGCACATGTATTCTTAATTGATTCAAGTTTACTTCCTTATTTGTTCAAGTTGAATGTATCAATCCCCATGAGTTCATTCTCAGTTTTTTTTTTCAGTTTTGAACCAGATTCAAATTCGATTTAGTGGTAAGGTTAAATCCATGTTTACTAAGCTTGTGATGATTCATTGATTCAAGTTTTGAGTTATGTTTTCTTTTTTAGTTTCCTTTATTTGCATTCCTTGTTTCAGCTTTCCTTTTTCCTCTTGTTCCTTTCAGTCTAATACTTTGTTATTGGATACTATGTGGTACCATGTATGGATATATAAATTACATTGTGTGATTTAGTTATGCCACTGTTATCGAAATGTTGAACTGTCATTAATGAACCCTGGAATTGAAACTGATAACACATATAGGCCATTCCCTGAAATCTGACACACACCTATCTATTCCTCACACACAATCACATCACTCACTGCACACTCACACACATCCTCAACATGACACACACATGTTTATGTATCTACACACACACACACATGTTTATGTATCTACACCACACACTCACAACCCCATTTGCATCACTCTCTTCCTATCCCTCACTGTTTCCTCATATTTTCCCTCATAGTTTACACACTCTAACACACACACAGTCACACACTTCTAATTCCTGTCTACCCTTTGACACTAACCAACACATCACTCTCTTCTCTCATATTTGCACACACACTTGACACCTCTCCCTCACTCTTCTTTCTATTTCCTCTATCCTATATATATGTATAATATGTGTGGTTGTATTATAGGCCTATAGGTATGTAAATGCATATTAGTATCTATAGAGTTTTATGATGTAGGTATATATATATATATATATTATATATATATATATATATATATATATATATATATATATATATATATTTATAT
>JANAVB010029750.1:0-47463 GCA_029216955.1 Iris pallida
TTCTACTCACGATCTAACTCATTTTGATCTTTAATCATATCATTTCTTAATTAAGCTCTTAATCGTGCCTAACTACATCCTTTAAAAATTCGAGACGAATTTATTTCTAAGGTGGGTAGATTTGTAACTCCTCTCTCCGGATTATCTAAATTATTTATATATTTTAATTATTTTGTTTAAAGGTGGTCGTTTTGTCAAAACTTTCTAAAAAGATAAATTTGTTGTTGTCGTCCTTCAAAAACTCGATTGAAAAATCACGATTCAGAAGCACTAATTTCTTTCAGTAATTTTCTTAATTTTTATTTGAATTAATATAATATGTTGATTACCCTTTTGGACTTTCAAATGTTCTGATTGCAAAAATGAATTCTTAAGACCTATAAATATTTTATAAACAAAAAGATTTGCTAATTAGTTTAAATTATGATTTTGGACACTTGGTACTATCATGAAAGTGTTAATTATTATTAAGCAATTTTATACTTCGAATTATCATGATAATCAACTACTCGATTTAATTAAGTTTAAATATGATTTAAATTACTTTGACACTGTTAGATATACTTTTCAAATTATCTGCATAACCCATTACTAGATCTGATCACACAAATTAGTTTCGAAATTATTGTTTATTATGTTACCAATAATAATTGTCAATTTGTGTAAATGATTTAGATTGTATATTTGAAATTACTTAATTAATTGGTTGGTTTAAAAGTTACTATCATTAATAGATTAGATTAAGCTTGATTTTAAAATATTTTTATTGATTTCAACTGGAGAAAGGATTTATCTATCAAAATACTAGTCTTATCTAGCCTTGAGCTTTGACTCATATATAAGGAGACTCCTCCTATATTTTTTTCCTTCAAATCAAATTCAATAAATTCATAAAACCTAAAGAACCATTTCTCAGCCTTCACCCGCACCCACGCCGACCTTGCTGATCTCCATCAAAGCCTAACCACCTACGCCTACACCCCCTGCATCCACACCATCCATGTCCTTGCCGCCATCACCAACATCGACCTTATCACCACTAACAGCCACAACACCCAAACCCGCACCCATGTCCGCCGTGTCCGGACCCGTGCGTCCGTGTCAATCCATCTTATTCTACCATTACAATCCAATTTCCGTGTCCGTGTCGACAGGTCGACACAGACGTCCCCAACCACAACTGAAACACCATCAAGTACCACCACTCACCTAGCTGTCGGTGTACCACCCGAGCGCCAAGCTCTTCTCCGGTCGTCCGGACACCGTGCTCCGTCGCACTCGCTGGAGCCGTGGCCAGCTCTCTCCGCCCGAGCTCGCGTTGCCCTGGCTGCGCCTCTCGTGCAGCAGCTTCTCCCCGGAGCGCCGTCGATGGCCGGTATCGACCACAGCTCTAGGCGTCGGTTGTGGACGCCGCTCCGCCGAGACCGACGCGTCCAGCATGCGCTGCCGTCGCCGTCTGCATTTCTAAGCCGCAGCCGCGAGGAGTGACCGCAGCAATACCGTGCGTCCGTCCCCGCCCGAAACTCTGGCTTCGTGCAGCGCTTCCTTACGGGCGTTGTTCCTCCCGCCGAGCTTTCCGCCGTCGATCTCCCAGAGCATCGCGTCGGACCTATCTTATGGTGAGTCTCTCTCTCTCTCTCTCGCTTCACCTTATCTTGCTCGCGCTGGTATTCTCTTCCCATCTCTCTTCTCTCTCTCTTCCTCTCTCTCGGGAAAGGGAAGGAAATGAAAGGAAAGAAAGGGATTTATGTTTCCTTCTCTCTCTGGAGAGAAGGATATTAGAGGAACTTCATTGTGCTGGTTGGGCTCAGAGCCCAATTGATATGGTTCTCTTCCTTGCAATAGATATGTATGTATATATGGGCTTGGGTTAAGGCTCAAGCCCAGAAACAGTATGATAATTGATTTTGTGCAGCAGGCTGTTTATGAGCCAGTGGTATTTTAATTTTATTGGCTAAATAACTTTAGACTTTTAAAACTAATATAAATTATTTTGGGTTTTATATATAGATATTTAGTATATGGGAAATATTATGGGTTTAAGTAACAATTTGGGCTTGGCCAATAGTAATATAGGGAGTTCGATTGTGATAATAAGGGTTGGGCTTTGAGGAACTTATTTAATGTAAAGTATGGTTGGGCTTTAGGCCCAGCAAGAAATTATTGATTTGGAACATTTTGAACTTATATTTTCAAAGGATATTTATAGGTATTTTCTAAATCAGTTTTATACAAATCTATTTTCTAAAATGAACTCTTATATTAAATAGAACATTTCTTAATACGGTAGGCTTTGTATATATATCAGGGTTTAAAATATATATTTTAGTTATGGGCTTTAAGTCTTACATTTTTTTTAGTTAGGGCTTCGAGATTATTTGTATTTAATTTAAAAGTATTATTTGGGCTTGTAAGTTGTTTTGGGTCTTATAGGTCAAATCTTTATACTAAGTTTATAAATATAAATTCTACCTAGTTTATAACTATTTGTAAACATTTGTACCGCCTTGTCTAAATATTTTGGACTTTTGAAATATATAAATAAATATTTTCCTTAAAGAGTGTTAGTACCTATTATACTTCTAGGCATTTGATTGAAAAGTATAGTTACTATCTAAAAGTATCTTGACAAGTAAAATTATAGTTTTATTATTAATTGTTTCCTAAAATAGTTAATAACTATTTTCTAATAAAATAAATATATATACTCCTATTAGGATCTTTCCTTCTCAAAACCTCTATTAAATTAGATTAACCTTGATCATGGCCGTAACTAATCGTGTTTCTGTTCTTTTGTCAATTCGGACTTCTTTATCAACCCTAGACAATCGGACTATAATGAACCCAACGGTGTCACGACTGCTTTCGAATAATCGGACACGAGTCGGACACGCCAGCCTTTGTCGTTAGACACAACAAAGTAAGCTGTACCAATCTAGGAAAACTAACCAGATATCAAGACAAGCATGAAAACACAGCATCTATAAATGTATCCCAGAAAAGAAGTACAAGTCACAGAATTCTATTACATTCCAGCAAATGAAAGTAAGTCTACTAGTCTCAATACAAGAAAGATAATATGGAATACTAAGGTAAGCTCTAGGCTTCTGCAGCCTCTAAGTCAAGAGCAGCACCAGCTAGCTCTCCTGCATCAATTGGCTCCTCGCCATAGTACGTGTCGCACAGAGCCTCCAACTCACCTGCAACATATCCTAGTCAGGAGCGGAGCTAAGTATATCCAAGGAAATGAACATGAGCATCATGGTATGAATCAAGAAACATGAAATATATAAGTACAGAAATGAGACAAGACATGAAACTGAGCAGAAAATACTGAAAGTAAAACAGGGAACATGGTATGAGTCCTGAACATGAAATACAACCATGAATCATGAAATACAACCTGAATCCTGACACGTGCAATAATGAAATACATCTAGATTGTGTGATCGGCTTGGGTAGATGTAATGACATGAAATGGTACGGCTTTGGTCCCGCATGCACGGTACGGAACCCAAGCTATTCACATGAGTAGTAACAGGATTTGATAACATATCTATAGTATTTCCCTCCCAGACACAGGTAATACATGAAACATGAAACCAGACAATGCCGTGATACATCGTGTCAATCAAGAGATACAGGGATGAACATGCAAGACATGAGAAATGAATAAATCCGAGGAGTATACTTGCCTGGCTCCGGATGATCGAGAAAAGGTAGTAGAGCTGGAAATCCTCTGTTATATAGTTACAAGTTGATTAATAACTATTTTAGTTTAATGGGCCTTTACAACATACATGATTTCATTATAATCTATCTTAGCTAAGAATCTATAAACTAAAATAAAATACATAACTGGATACTACAGTCCTAGCATCAACTAACAGTAGGAAAATGGTTCATACCAAAGTCAAAGTATAGATATACCAACTGGTGTATCTAACTTTAATCCATTATCAATCTATATGTCAAACCTATAGGTAAATGCAGTCCAAAATGATTAACATACCAATCTTATACTCTGCATCTCCTAGCCTGTCAACCATTAGTCTAATTGATGTATTAATGCTCAAAAACTAATATGACACAACAAGATTATTCCTAAACTTTTATCAGAACCTGAATTGTGTTCAGGCTTACAATGTGGCTGCTGCTACCCCTCTTGGCATCCAGTACCACATTTATTGCAGACAATCAAAGAACAGTCCCAAGATGATTAATCTAGCCTGGCTCACACATCAGCACCTAACTGAACTCAACCCTCAATTGATTAAACAGCCTGGTTACAATGAGCAATGGTTCAGTCAACATATATGACTGATATATGCATACAGTCATAGCCTTAAAACCAATACCCTTCCTGCATTATTGAACATTCCAGTCTAGTTAAAACATGAACCATTGCATCTAAATGCCTAAGTTATACAGTCCTAAATAGGACATAACTTCCAGTCTACCAAGGGTACTTAGATAAGGTTCAATCAAAAATGGAATTGAACTATTTCAGTCCTTACTAGTCCCAGGTTCAGTCCTGTATCAGGACAGTTACAAATTTTCTGAAACAATTATATCTAACTTGGAATACAAAATCCCCAACCTATGGTCATTCCTATCTCAGTCAATATCAGTCTCAAAACTTCTCAGTCACTGATATACAAGTCATGTTAGGATCAACATTGCTTCCAGTCTTCCCTAGACATCATTTCTGTTATAGCCATTAAAGGAATGCATTAATCTGCAAACAAGATTGGCTTAACCTGATAGGTATTGAACAGCAGGGCAATCTGAACTGCTATACAAAACTCAGCAGGTCAATCCCATACCAATCTTTCCAGGATTTATTCAACAAAGCCTATGTCCATTCTTAATGGAACTAAGATCAAATCAGTCCAAAATGTGAAGTCATGTATCATTTCAAATGTATACTCACATACTATTTCTCAGGTTACTGCACAACCTAATCTAGTGATTAATGATACAATAGTTCAACCAAAATAGGACTGAACAAGGCTGCTATATATCAAACTCAGTTCAAAATGTTACCTTAACTGAAGGGTTAACTAAAATCGAATAGCAGTGGAAATGCAAGAGTCACCTGTCCTAAGAGAAACTGAACTTAGTTCAGTTAGCCCACTCGAGCTAACCATCAGTCAATTAATACTGAAATGGTCTCCTAAAGTCTGCAATCAAAGTAAGGATACATATATACTTAATCTCATAATTTCAGTACCTCACTCATTCATTCCATCCCAGTCCCACATATGGCTAGTAAATCTCAGTCTCATAACAGGACACCTGTCATTTCCTAATAGGATTATTCATAGCATCTATCAGTTACTAAACAGTCCAATCCCTGTACTGAATCAAGCAACCCATACTATCTAAACCATCAGCCTGCAAATCAGTGCCCATTCATTCCTACTCAGCTATCCAAAACTTACACTATCAAATATGAGACTAGGTAGCAATTAACCCTTATCAAGTATTGAAAAGAATGACCAAAATCATTTAGACTAACATCTCTTAGACTGAAACCATCATGGCCTTGTAGCATCAGTAACCTACAGAACTCGGGCATACTTTCCCATGAACCCACTCATGAATAAAAGTAAAACAGGTATCACACCAAGAATTGGCATGCCCAGTTCTTATTCAGTCTGTATCCCAATATTCCCTTGAAATTAGCCAAATCAGAATTCGATATCAATAGATTTCTGGATCCTGAAAACAGGATGTCGATATCAACTGTTATCCAATCCGATTTAAACAAGAAGGTTTAGATATCAGTCCTTATTGATAAACAAATCAAATCGAGATACACCCTCTAGTATCACACTTAATATTAAGCATTCATCCCATCCCCTATTAAAATCAAAATTGACTCATAATCAAGTATACACGTGTGTTTAATGAACTATAGGATTGAATTCCTTCTCTGATCAGAATTAACCTGCTCGATTTCTTCAATAACAACTCTGAGCCAAAGAAGATGTCCTGACACACAATTGCTCGATCCACTCCGTACCTACCAGGTTTGATGATAATGATCAAAAAACGATTAATACTCACTCTATACTATCAATCGATCCACTCAACCTTAGGAAGTTTCAAAATCAAATGGTTAGCTCAAGATGACTTACAATAGGAGGAGTGCTACACTCGAAGAACAGATCAATGTTCACAACGATTGAAGCAATTATGATCTACGAATTAATAGGAAGAGAAATCAGCGGATGATCAGGTCATGACAACTAGATTCCAACGACTCACCTCGTTCTTGCCATCCAGAAGTCAATCGATCGAAGTGATTCATTTGGTCTCGCAATTTCCAGATCTGATGATTTAGAGGGAAGAACAATTATAAATCGAAATTATTACTCTTCGCAAAACAAGAATCCAAGAAGGAAAGGTCATCCTTACCAAACTCCAAGAATTTAGGCGATGTTAGAGTCAAAGGAGAAGAACTATCGATGATCGCCAACTTCTTCTTCAGGAAGAATCCTAGCTATCACCATGGCTCTTCCTTGAGAAATTTGGGAAGGAAAGGAAAATTTAGATCTGGACAGAATGGAAAAAAGTGAGGATGATGACTGCTTAAATAGGTGGTTAGAGAGGAGGGTTGGGGAAGGAATTTGGCGCGCTCAAATTCGTCAGAGTCTGTTACTCCTCCACATGGTCTAGGTGGTGGTGGTGTAATGACAGTTAGTAGAATTTGAATTTAGGCTTATTTGTAATAGGGGTTCAGAAGTAAAGGAAAAGGAATTTCTTTCCTCAGGATTAATAGACATGGTTTTGGGCTTCTAGTGATGGGCCCAAACCTAAGGATGGGTTTAATACGAAATTAAGCCCAAAGGCTAAAAATTAAATGATGACTATAAATATATATATAACTTCACATATATTAAAAATATAATAAAATTTCCAAATTATTTAATTAATATAAAACTTTTAAAATTTCCAATATTTAGAAAGGTGGAGTTACAAACGGGATTATCGGTTTCACCAGCTAAGGACCTCAAGCAAGTGCACTTTTTGATTGCTTTTGATTCATAGTAGTTTCCATTTCATGTTTATACATATGCTCTCTTTCTTGATGACACGTCGTCACACGGATTATGTGAGACTCGTCTCAGTGTATCAGTATTTATGTACGGGTACATATTTTGAGTTGTATTTCATATTTCTTGGTTTTCGAATATTTTAAAAAAAATTCAAAGTATAGGTTAAACTTGACTTGGTTTAATTTGGTTTGGTTCAACTTGGTATTGAGCTTGGTTTGGTTTAGGTGGGTTTGAGATGAGAAGGTTTGTATAAAACCTAACTCCTTTCTCTCTCTCTCCTCCATTATTTTCATTCTCTTCATCTTCTTCCTCTTCATTTTCTCCTCCAACCCTAGGCAAGTACATCTTGCAAAACCTTGAGAAAAGTTATTTTGGTTTGTTCTATTTTCTTCCTTGCATGATTCTAAGCATCTTTAGAACTTGGAGTTTTCGGTTTGGACGGATGGATTTTTGTAGATCTAAGTTTATAGTCTTTTCAATTTTCTTAGATTTTGATCTACTAAACTTCATTATTTTAAGTTTTGATTGTTCTATGTTGTAGAAAATTTGATTTACCCAAAATGGACCTTTGAAAAGTTAGATTTTGACTTGTTTTGAGGAAGTTATGGCCAAAATAAGATTTGGACATCTTCTATGTTCATCTGTCCTGATTCTGACAGGGACAATGAATAGTACCGTAGGCATGAATAGTGCCGTATGCATAAATAGTGTCACATGGATGAATAATGTCGCATGGCTTGTATAGTACCGCAGGCTTGCATAGTGCCGTATGGATGAATAGTGCCGCATGCAAGAATAGTGCCGTATGGATTAATAGTACCGCATGGATGAATAGTGCCGTAGGCATGAATAGTGCCGCATGGATGAATAGTGTCGCATGCTTGCATAGTGCCGTATAGATAAATAGTACCGCAGACATGAATAGTGCCGTATGAATGAATAGTGCTGCATGGTTTGCATAGTACCACAGGCTTGCATAGTGCCGCATGGATGAATAGTGCCATAGGCTGTATAGTACCGCAGAATGCCGTATAGTGCTTATTTTGGCTGTTTTACGTCCTATTTGGCCGATTTGTGGCCAGAATTTCTCCCAACTTCCAACATGAAAGTTGTAGATCTTTTTTTGGCTTCAAGAATATGTTACCAACTATTTTATGCAAGTTTCTTTCATTTTTGATATGGAGCTTATGATTGCATTGCATGTTTTCTATCATGGCCTAAATTGCGACGACCCTACTTAATAGCTTGATATTTCTTTAATAAATAAATTTTTTAACATGATTTGATAATATTGTACAGTTAGATAATGATTGTACCCCTCTCATACCCTTAACACTAGCATAGATTCAATTGGTGTTTTAGGCCAAGTAGTTACCTCATTTATTCCTTCTCATATGTTATGATGCACCTTTTATCAAGATCTATCTACAGGCTTTCTTACGTCTATGGTTGCTTAACAGGATAGTGACCCGTGGCGAGACACTCATGATTTATGTCTTCATTCTTTTGCTTAACATGATAGTGACACGTTGTGGTGCACTCATAATATATGTCTTTCTTCTTTGCTTAACACGATAGTGATCCGTTACGGTGCACTCAAGTTACATGTCACTTCTTTGCTTAACATGATTGTGGCCCGTCGTGGCACACCCCTAACAAGTACTCTTAACATGATAGTGATCCATCGTGGTGCACTCTAGACAAGTAATATAATAAGTAATATGACATGACATGAACCATGAATGCTATTACAACGGCTTTATTGGCTTACAAGTAATGAATGTTTTAGACACCGTGGGTGTTCTCTTAAGTGTTTTGTACAAGCTACATGTTCTGTATTGCATCATGTCTAAGGCATGGATTTCTGATGACCACGGTCAGGGATTCATACTAAATCTGGCTAGAATTAATGACTAGATTGATCAACTAGTTCATGAAAAGACTTTCCCAGTTACCTGTTGCCCCTTTGATCCCGGCCTTATATATATATATATATATATATATATATATATATACACGGGATTTGGAGCTATTTGTCATAATGAGCACATTTCCAGCCCACCGTCGAATGGGGCACCTCCTTAGGACACATGTATCTTACTGCAGTGTCTCTGCTATACTTGTTTTTTCTTTTGCTGGGGTCACTCAAGTAGCAGCAGGCAGGTAACTGGACTTGGAAATCTCATTGCATCTTGTTAGTAACTAGGCTTATGATAACCCTAGTTAGTTAAAGTATCAAGTCGTACTCATTGTTTGGCCGTGATTGATGGATGGAGTCAGTCCAGTCCAGTTTAGTTTCATCTAGGTAGTGTCCATATGTTTATTTCAGTACACTATGGTTTATGCTTTACTTTCATCGATGAATGGTCGGAGACAAAGTTCTATTCAGGAGAAGGGTTACAACCCCGGTCCTTGTTTGGTTTAAGGGTTGTAACTTGGCTTCCAGAATAGTTCCTAAGTCATCTTATCATTTGTCGTCCTATTCAGTACTCACATTCTATACATGATCTTTATGCTATACAATGATCAGAGACAAAGTTCTGTTCAGGAGAAGGGTTACAACCCAAGTTCTTGTTTGGTTTAAGAGTTGTAACTTGACTTCCGAATTAGTTCCTAAGTCCACTTATCATTGTCTTTCTATATAATTCTTACATGCTCACATGTTCAATTATCTCACAAGCTATACATGACTCCCGATGCCAGGTCGCCATGCTCTCATGACCTGGCTATCTCACAAGTTCACATGTTCAATTGCTTTTACATATTCTCAAGCTTCTGCTTACTTAACATGTATAAACTTATATTATGTCACATGTTAATTACTTTATGCTCCAGGATACTTTACTTATTGTCTTACTATGTTCGGGATAAGTGCATTGGTAGTGCACGAGTCCCGATCTGCATTTACTTAATTATATCTCTAACCGTTGTTATGTTAGTTATTGCTGGTTTTAGTTCATAAGTTTGGCTTCCTTTGTGGTACTTGCTATTGGGGGTCTGACCCCACTGGTTTTATTTGGCCAGATCTGATAGAGAAGTCCAGAGGATCTTCTGCACCATCTACTCGACGGTGACCATCCAGAGCACCAGAGTACCCATGTGGGTTTCTTATTTTATTTTCCCACTGGTTATGTATATTATTCTTTTATGGCGTTTAGCCTCCGAGCACATATTTAGCTCGTGTTTTCCTTAACCTTTAGCCTACGGGCATAAACATAATGTGCGTATTCTAGACTGCAGCTAGAGCTATCATGTATGACTAATACTCTTGCTAGTTTCTGTCACGACCCGCATCCAATATTTGGGCATGAATCGTGTGCACGCCCATCCTGTGCCGCAGAGTCGGCGGTAGAACGCTGTAACAATATGAACAACCACACAATAATATATCACAAGGGAAAATAAAACAACTCCATATCTCAACTCATCATCAAATAGATAAAGATAGAATCGTCTCACAATGTATGAAATCTAAAATCAAAGTAACCTCCACTACATGTCTCAAAACAACTCATAAATCCAATACAAGGTCTCAGCACTAACTAAAATGTTTAAGATAGAGCAGCGGGATTATTTGCCGCATAATCCTTCTGATAAGCAAAGTCCGCCTCTAACACATCTCCCAAGTACGGGCCATACTCCTCAGGACACACAATCTCATCGCCATCACCTAAAATTTGTTTGGTTACCCAGTCAGGATGGAACGAGTACAATTCACTGAATGCAGTTCCAATATATGAAAGTGACTATATAACAGGGGTTAGCCTTTAGACATATGTTTCAAAAAATAATAGAAGAAAACAGAAATAAACTAAATATCGAAAACAGTAAATAAAATGCAGGAAAATACTCACCGACAGACTGACTGAAAATACCTTTGATATGTGATCGGTCTCGGACAATTATACCACACTGTCTACACTGTCTAAAGTTATACTGTCATATTGTATAAAATTATACTGTCTAAATTACACTGTCTATATTGTATAAATTACACTATATACAATAGAATAATGCAGTAAAGATCACTGTCTACACTGTCTACACTATCTAAGGTCAGATCACATATCTTTGGATATTTTACTTCCCGACACAATAAGGAACAAAATCAACACAAAAACTGAAATCACATATCTATCGACCAATCACTGCTGTATAGTAAAGATCAATACTAAAAATAAACAATAAACTGTACTCGTCTGGCATCTCGGCTGCTGGCACTGGTCAGTGTCCAAGTCGAGATCCAACTTCCCTATTTAAAGAATCACAGGGTCAAGATACAATTCAATAAGAAGGTTTGTGTTCTAATTACAGTTTGCCTTATTGTTTTACCCCTTTACTCTTATCCCAACATTGAATTTAAACCCTAGGAAGGGCAAGTACCAATTGCTTCATTATATTTGAGCATGGGTAAATAACAATTGGGTCATCTCCTATTACCTCATAAATGGTTTCCTAACTCAAGTAGTCACCATGTCTACTATTACAGGGCCTGCCTCAATTATCAGGATGTTCAGTACCAGGATTTGAGTTGGTTTGGACAATGGTTCACCAATAGATGTTCAAAGACTAAGGAAAATCTCTAATAACACAGGAACTAAAGTATCTTGATGGTTCATGTGTTTAAGTAACTGGGAATTCCTGGACTGGTACACCACAAGTTTAGCTGGACTTATGTTAGTTCCATGTGGGAATCTTCCCATAAGGCACTGCTATTAGCAACCCATAAAATCGGACAGGTGTGTCAATCTTGCACTGGATGTGATACTTGGGTGTTGCCATAGATTTGAATGACAAACTCCCAATTCAAGTTTTTCATAGGTTGAATACTGTGCTCCCCTATCTCAACTGATACCAGGTCAAGTGTCCTAGTGTAAGGGGAAAGACATCAACTCAAGTACATACCTTACTGTCACACCCTATAGTAGGATATATAGTGTTGTGGTGACCCTGAACCCAGATCCACTAGGCCACCCAGGTGTAACAGGTCACCTAAAATCCTCCTCCATTATTTAATACAAGGTGTGCAAGTACAGGGCTATTTAAGTAGAGGGAGGCTAAGATGGTGTAGCATCTATAAAGGGTGACCCCAACCTTAGTACCTAGGTGCATTGGTCCTGCCAAGTGTCTATGTCCTACTGCAATTTCTTTACACAGGACTAGATCCTAAGTTAAAGTTCTAATGTGCTGTTGTACTAGTGTGCATCAGGTATAAGCCCTTAGCCCTGCCTACAGTTGTATTCCTGTACACTGGTTTCTAGAGTTCAACCTTGTCTACTTCCAGGATTTGTTGCTCTAGTGGCTAGGCATTTACTAGGGTGCCTTGATAGTTCTGATGCTAAGTCACATTAAGCTCAGTGTCAATTGCACGATTACCTGGAAACCCTTAGCATCA
Source organism: Iris pallida (assembly GCA_029216955.1). Classification (NCBI taxonomy): domain Eukaryota; kingdom Viridiplantae; phylum Streptophyta; class Magnoliopsida; order Asparagales; family Iridaceae; genus Iris; species Iris pallida. The sequence goes on from JANAVB010029750.1 coordinate 12,460, forward strand.
GGATCCCCTGTGTATTATGATGGGATACACAACTTCTTAAATCTGGACACATGGCATTGGCCTTTCCTGCCAAGTTGTTGGCTGATAATTCTAGTTTAGGGTCTGATACACCATCTCTGGAGTGATATCATAACTTTAGAAATTCACTAAGTATCCTCCATGTCCTGATACCCACCATGGTTACCCCATAACTTCTGATACTCAGCAGTATCTTTCATGTCCTGATACCCACCATGGTGTCTTTATGGTACAGGGATAGTACATGTCAAGTTTGGCCTGTGCATTTGGTCATCAGGAATTTGTTAACAGCATCCCTCTGACACTCGTGATATGATATGATCAATTGGCTTCCCTATTTTCCTAATGCTCGAAACTTGACCCTGTCATCAGGGCACAATTTGATGCTGCCTATGTTTTTTACAACATCAAGATACACTCCCCTGTATGCCTAGGGTCACATACTCTAGTGTGGAGATCCTTATAGGTAGTAGTTAATGTTGGTCATGGTGTAGTTTGGAGTTGTGTTCAACTGATCCTGGGTATTTTAGTATAGTCACAGGTTCCATGTTCTGGTGAGATTTCAGTTGGAAAAAATATAGGGTTTCATATGGAGGAATCACCCTGATGATACAATGTGCTGCCTAGGTCTCTAGGTGTATGGATTTCCTGTCAAACCTAGATGGCAAGCCTGACAAGATATGTTCTGTGGGGAGGCTCAGGTTCCTGTAGCCATTCCCAGAAATTTGACCATCTAGTCTACCCTCCTCCTTTGGTTCAATATTAAACAACCTCTTAGACATTACTTCGAATAATGTGTGATCAGATTAGACAAGGGAAGGATGAGTAACACCTGTGATACAATTTTCAGGGATGGGATAGGTCCACAGGCCTCCTCTGTTGCTGCTCTTGAGAGATGATCGAGAGGTCTACTTAGGGTTTGCAAAGAGAACGTAGGAGGATCATCCTATATATATGTATATGGGCACAGGTTTGATCGAAAATTAATTTTAGGGGGATTCAAATTGTTTGAATTAGATTTGTGTTTATCATCTGATGCTTAAAACCATTCAGTGTTTGAATCGAATTAGGAGTACAGACCCCCCTTCGAATACCAATAGTATTTGAATTCAAACTTTACACATGAGTCCCTGACAGTATAGGTTTTGCAAGAAAATACTTTATATTGAATACTTAGATATATACTTAGGTATAACTGTTTATGTGAACCATGAACCTAGACAATTCATAAATGATAAATAATATAAATAATTAAATAATAATAAGAAAAAAAAAATTGATGGGGCTCACAAGTCTATCCTCCTTAGATTAATTTCGTCCTCGAAATTCAACTGAAATGCGGTATGAAAAAGTACCTCAGTCCTCAAAGAGGAAAGGATAGCGTTCGCGCATCTCGTCTTCTCTCCCATGTAACTCGCCCGGTGAATGGTGTCTCCACGCGACGCGAACCAAGGGAATCACTTGATTCCTCAGCACCTTCTCTCTACGGTCCAAAATCTCCACGGGCTGCTCCTGGTAGCTGAGACTCGGTCCCACTTCGATCTTTGAATGGTCCAAGACATGGCTGGGGTTTGCCACGTATCGTCGCAGCTGGGATACGTGGAACACGTTGTGCACTCCTTCCAGTACAGGCGGCAAGGCTAATCGGTATGCTATAGTACCGATTTTCTCGAGGATCTCAAGCGGCCCAATGAAACGTGGGCTGAGTTTACCACCTTTACCGAAACGGATAGTGCCACGTGTCGGAGAAATTTTCAAAAACCAAGTCATCGACCTAGATGCACAAAATGTTAACACGAATCTCATAACTATACATGCAAATAAATCTTAAGAAAATTTTATACCTCAAACTCTAATGGTCTACGGTGACTGTCGGCCCAGTGCTTCTGCCTGTCCTGAGCCACGCGAAGCCGCTCCCTAATCATCTTGACTTTCTTCGCAGTATCTATTACCATCTCTGGTTCCAACAGTGCACGCTCTCCCACATCGTCCCGGCAGCGGGGTACGACATCTCCGACCATACAATGCTTCGAAAGGGGACATCTCGATACTAACTTGGCAGCTGTTGTTATAGGAGAACTCCACGAGGTGAAGGTGGTCCTCCCATGAGCCGCCAAAATCTAGCACGCATGTCTGCAGCATAACCTCGAGCGTCTGAATGGTCCGCTCTGACTGTCCATCCGTCTGTAGATGATATGCAGTGCTGAACTTGAGCGATGTGCCCAAGCTAGCCTGTAGGCTCCTACAGAAATGAGATGTGAACCTACTGTCACGGTCCGACATGATACTCACTGGAACCCCGTGCAATCGGACAATCTGTTTCACATAAAGCTCCGCTAACTTCTCTGTAGATAACCCCACTTTAAATGGAATAAAATGGGCCGATTTGGTCAACCGGTCAACGATGACCCAAATCGCATCCTTTTTGCCCGATGACCGTGGAAGACCGAAAACGAAATCCATAGTGATGTGTTCCCACTTCCACTCGGGTATCGGTAGCGGCTGCAATAATCCTCCTGGTCTCTGCCTTTCGGCTTTGACCTGCTGACATACGAGGCACCTACAAACGAAATGGGCCACTTTCCTTTTCATACCGTACCACCACACGTGGTTGCGCAGATCCTGTACATCTTATTGGCTCCTAGATGTAGAGAATACTGGAAGCGATGTGCCTCTTGTATAACTTCCTCTCTCAACTCCCCACTAGGTACACAAAGTCACGTCCCGTGCCGCAATGAACCATCCTCTGCAATAATGAAATCGTCTAGCAAGCCGGCTCGTGCATGTGCTATGATGCTCTTCAGCTGCTCATCCTGATGCTGTGCCTCCTGAATCCTGTCCATCAATCCTGACTGAATCTGCATGCCCATCATCTGTAACTCGGCTCCTGGAATGACGATCTCGATGCCCAAACTCTCCAAATCCGCTAATAAGTGACGATCTCGAGTCAAGCACATTGCTACGGGGTACCTGCTCAAAGCATCCGCAACAACGTTGGCTTTTCCCGGATGATACTGTAGAGAAATATCATAGTCACTCATCAGCTCAAGCCATCTGCGCTGCCTCATGTTCAACTCCTTTTGCGTGAAGACGTACTTCAAGCTTTTGTGGTCAGTGAAGATTTCCACTCGCTCTCCGTATAAATAATGTCTCCACAGCTTCAAGGCAAAAATCACGGCTGCCAACTCTAGATCATGAGTGGGATAGTTCTTCTCATGCGGTCTCAACAGTCGAGACGTATAGGCTACCACTCTCTTGTTCTGCTCTAGGACACAACCCAGTCCTTTGCCCGAGGCATCACTATAAATGGTGAAACCTCCCGATCCCGAAGGCAAAGCTAATATAGGGGCTGTCGTCAGTCTCTTCTTCAACTCCTCAAATGCAGCCTGGCAGCCCTCCATCCACACGAACTCTACATCCTTTCGAGTGAGCCTAGTGAGTGGCTCTGCAATCCGAGTGAAATCCTGCATGAACTTTCGATAATACCCTGCTAACCCCAAGAAGCTTCGTATCTCTGCCACCGTAGTCGGAGTCGACCATGCTTCCACAGCTATAACCTTCTTAGGATCGACGGATATACCGTCACCAGTCACCACATGACCAAGAAACTCCACCTTTTCCAAGAAGAACTCGTATTTCGAAAGTTTTCCATAGAGCTTCTCCTTCCTGAGGATCTCTAGCACGATCCTCAGATGTTCCTCATGCTCCTCCGGTATTTTCGAATAAATGAGTATGTCATCGATAAACACCACTACGAACTTGTCAAGGTATGGATGGAATACCTTGTTCATCAAGTTCATGAAGACGGCTGGGGCATTAGTCAACTAAACGGTATCACCATAAACTCGTATTGTCCGTACTTGGTCCGGAAGGCAGTCTTCGGTATATCTTCTTTCTTTACTTTCAACTGATGGTAGCCCAACCTCAAATCTATCTTGGAGAATACCCACACGTCGCCCAACTGATCGAATAGATCGTCTATCCTCGGCAGCGGATACTTGTTCTTGATAGTATGGTTATTCAAGGTTCGGTAGTCGATGCACATTCGTATCATACCATCTTTCTTCGGTACAAAGAGGACAGGGATCCCTATGGTGACAAACTCTCTCTGATGTGTCACGCTCCGATTCGTAGAGTCATTTATTCTTCATATTTTATCTCTTAGAATCGATCGTCCTCGCTTGGGCGTGATGCCGTACAAGTCTGGTATTGCACTTGTACGAGGCAAAGATGGTACATAATCGATTATTCTTCAAATAGGAACACATCGCAGCGGCAGAAGTAGATAAATTGAATTTAATGAGGACAATCTTTCTTATTGAATAGAAGTACATCACTTCTTTATAGCAGCGGAGAAAAAGAGTAACTCAAAGCCACACAGTGATATGTAGAACTTTATTCTCTTTATTGATAATTGAAGAAGAGTACAAGACTTGTATTGAAGTACAATGATTACAGCACATCTCACTTTAAATTGGAAACCAACTGAACAATGCTATACAACTTACATTTGATATTTGGATACAATGGATTACAACTTGATATACCGACTTGGCTTATAATCTAACTGGTACAACTGATTACAATGTTCCATACATTATGTCCTTTATAAACAGAAGACATCATCTTGTGCAAGGAGAGCTTCTGTATGCCCAACAAATCTTCGATGCCGCAGGACCAATCCAGCTAAACTTCATGTGTAGAACATTCCAAGCACGAGCACCTGCCCACAAAACGTGGGTCAGCACATCATCTATGTACTGGCGAGCAGAATCCAACCCACTCGCATAAACCAACATTTAAGTGATCATTTAAGCATGCATTTATTAGAGTGATCTTTCTATTTGGGGCCTAGCATCAGTTTACAGTTCATGGGCAATAATCAGAGTGAAGCATGTAAACATATTCTTAGTAGCATTCATGTGGACATATCATTTATCATTCTTGGTGTTATCATGCAAAAGCATCATTGAGGCATACTAGGTGTTATCATGAAAAGGCATCACTGAGGCATCGTTAACATTAACATCTTAAACATGTTCTAACAGTTCTCACTTCAAGCATCACTTAGCATGGATGTTATGTTTGAGCACTATTTATAGCAAGGCATCTTTCTAGCATAATGAATTGAACATGTTAAGCAGGCAAGTTAAACCAACTTATACAATATCACAATTATGTGATTTCTTACCGATAGTCGACTTCTCGTACCTGCATCAAATACAGGTTATCTGATATACTTACTCTGCCTGCACAAAACATTCATTAGCATGCATCCTGACTACATGGTCACTGGTGTTGTTAAACCATATGGACTCTTCTCATTTCATTTCATTTTAAGATAATGCGGTCAGCATAGTAGGTGGCGAGCCTCTATGCCACTCCGCCTTATCCGTGCTCCCATAGCACTCATTATTATTTCCTCCTAGGCCGAATCGGTCCCCAAGGCCCTAGGAACCGTTCGAGGAAATTATTACTCAAACCTTGTATACAAGTTGTCCATGACCATGCGAATGCGTGTCCGACTCGATTGTGAACATAATCGCATGGTAAAATATATTAAGGAAAGTAAAGGCAACAGTGCATCATTAGTCATATTCAATGACTTATTCATTTCATCATTACCATCATTTCATTTGGTGATCTCAACGATCCCAGCTTTATCATTTCTCATTCATTGCTTCATTGCAACGTATCTCATATCATTCCTTTCTTAAGAGGAACTTAACATTCATTCATTCATTTTCTTATAAGGGACAGACAGCATTTCATATTCTTGCAACAGTTATACAGAGAGTATATGGTTCTAGTATTTCATTCAGTTTATTGGGTCGATAGCACAGCCCGTTCATTTCTTATTCTATCATTCACAAGGCATCTCATTATTCAAGTGTTTTGTCGTTTCAGCAGTATTAAACATAAGGAACAATATTATCAATTCAATCTCAGGCATGGAATCACATTTGCAGTTCAATGAGTTGTACATTTCAATAATTCACAGCATAAGCATCTTTATTATTCAGCAGCTAACATATGGGACATTTAGGGACAGTTCATGGCATTTCAATACTTCATTTATTAAGCATAAAGGAGTAAGGAGGAGGAAGGACAGTTCCACTCACTTGCAATAAAGGGTGTTCCTGTTCCGATCACACACAATTCTACACTGCGTAGCTCCACCAGCGAGCCACGTTTCAATACCTATTCCATCTAGCCAGCTAAGTTAGACTGCATCAGTCTCAATTCTTCCGATTCCCAACATAAGCCACGGTCCAATATTCTGATTCCATCCAATAAGCCAACCAAATGCCTCGTGCGGAGCGGGGCATTACATAATATACCACTCAGAAAAAGTTTCGTCCTCGAAACTTAAGGAAACAACTCTTCTACTAGATTCACTTAGTCACAACGAGTCATTCATTCAGCTTCAATTCAATATTCATTTCAGCACACTCGGTTATCTCAAATAGCTATCCAACTGTACCATTTAAATCTATCAACGATTCGATCTGTCTATCTCTTTTTCAATTACTTGTAACTTCTCCTTGATCCGCCAACATTTTTCTTACATTTCTATCTCAGTCGTAACATATCACTTCGTTTGGATCCATACACATATTTTAGGCGTCCCCAAAACATATGTACTTCAGCCAACTTCTATGTTAGTGCGATTCGATCAGCCACAATATAACTCTCTTTTCTAAATCCAACTTAGCATCCTTTCAATTGACTTATTGCTTTATTCACTTTGCACAATCACTATCTTCCAGGCTACAATACTTAATATCAGGGACAACTTGGTTAAACTCTATACCCAAACATAACATTTCTAACATTCGATCAAGGGTCTAACTTAGAGCCAACCATATCAAGAGTTCACAACATGCAATCATATTCCTTCCCAAATCCAACAATATTTTTCACCGAGGCAACTCATCTTTTCTATAAGACACAATCCGAAGTCACCCACTATCGATTACCCGAATCAGGGTATAATTCTATGCAACAGTCAAGGTTAACTTAGCTACCCGACTATAGGTACACTCAAGCCTTACCTTACGATTGCAATTCCCACTTATGGCCGACATATAATCCTCAATGGTCAAACATCTCTTAAGGCTCAAGTTGAAGCATACATTCCCTTAGGTAAATACTCATTATCATTGTCTCTCATTCAATGCCACAAGGTCATCCTATGGGTCTCCAATAGTCACCTATTATTCAGCCAGTCTCTAAGGTTAGCTACACTGATAGCTAAACTTAATCGTTCAGGTGACTTCCCTAGAGTGGACGGCTACTAGGGTTATACTAGTTTCTTATTCTTAAGGCCAACAAGCAACCAACAGTTCTAAGGAACTCTACCCAAACCTATGGGTTTTAACTCAGTCCGATTAACTAATCGCCATTGTTGGCTATGCCAACAATTGGTCATGCAGCCCACGATTTCTAGGGTCAAGTCTATCTATCTAGTGTCTTCCTCAAGGAACTAATTCCCACAAAGGCTTACTCTAGACTTACCCAACGATCGACTAAGATCGATCTATCAACATTACGGTCAATTCCCAATCCGACATACGATTCTCATCGTTCCAATAATCTATCAAGTAAATTTCCAACGATTCAATTTCTATTCCAATTCCTTTATACTCATACAAACCCATAAGCCAAGGCTAACTATTCAAGGGTCATCGATTCCGTTAGTCTCAACAGGACTATAGAATCATACTATTCGGTCTGTATGACGAAGTCACACCACTAAGTCATAAGCCAACAATCTATATCCCAACCAACAATCACCTATACCGACATTATCCAACACGTTTAAAATTTCTCCATCCTATTCGTTTCTTAATCATCAAACTATCTTACGAGCATTCTTAAGTCTCATGCAGCAATGGTCAAATAGTTCATCCATTCAATCCGATAATTTATGTATCACTTAACCATCCTCTAGGCAACAACAGTATTCAGAGTCACTACTTGTTATTTTTCTAGTGCAATTTAATTCCTCAGCATACATGCACATAGGCAACGACTATCCTTTGGTGATCTAGATGGGTTAACATCTATTACACCTTAGGGTCAAGGCACAAATCTCTAATATTCCTTTGATTCACCGACAATATTTTCAAACTTTCAGCTTGGCAACCAACTTTGTATTAGCCACATTTGATTTACATTCAACCAATCGAAGTCAACATTCAGATGTTCTAAGCCACAATATTCTCTATCCAAGTCTATTTACCCATAGCATTCTAACTGTCTTACTAGTCCGAGTCATCACTCGACTAAACAATTTCTAACCAAGCCACTGGTTACAATTTCTTCCAATCTCACTACTCAATATAACATCACCATCAAGGGACACTCGAGCAATCTAGCAACAATATATGACTTCCAGCTAAGTCTCGGCACTACCCAGTACCCACAAATAGTCTCATTGCTATTCTATGGAAAGGGTCAACATACATCTCGTTCTGAGGTGGTAGAGGCAATATACCACTCAGAAACGAAGCCATCCTTAAACAATACCAACTCAATCTATTTCGAACATTCGTGATCTATGATGATCACAACACTTAGCCAACATCTCGGTGTCTCAATATCAAAAGCCAACATTCTTAGGGTCTCGAAAGTACTAACGAGCACATATGAGTCAACTCAGTAGTTCTGCTGAACTCATCCATCAATTATTCATTCCCAAATCCTTCCCCATCACATGCAATTCTCAACTTGTTACAGCATACCCAGTCACTTTTCTATATTCCCACATTTCCAACAGCATTCACAATATAGCATACTATGGCATCGAGTCATTGTTGGGTTATTTGTGTCCAAACCAACAACAATCATTCATTCAAGGGCATCACAATGTATATAGACTTATTGTATGGAACATCCAGTGAGCAGCCAAGAGGGTCAATAATCTTTCAGACACGAACAACATAGGATGATTACAGAACAACAACAACATAATCGCAGAAGCAATCTTTGATTTAATCGCGGAAGCAACGTTGAGTGATCGCGGAAGCAACTTTGGTTAATCGTCGATGCAACTTTGATTTGAAACGAATCAAAGAAGAGACCAAGGACATAAAGCCGTGCTCTGAAACCAATTTGTCACGCCCCGATTCGTAGAGTCATTTATTCTTCATATTTTATCTCTTAGAATCGAACGTCCTCGCTTGTGCGTGATGCCGTACAAGTCTGGTATTGCACTTGTACGAGGCAAAGATGGTACATAATCGATTATTCTTCAAATAGGAACACATCGCAGCGGCAGAAGCAGATAAATTGAATTTAATGAGGACAATCTTTCTTATTGAATAGAAGTACATCACTTCTTTATAGCAGCGGAGAAAAAGAGTAACTCAAAGCCACACAGAGATATGTAAAACTTTATTCTCTTTATTGATAATTGAAGAAGAGTACAAGACTTGTATTGAAGTACAATGATTACAGCACATCTCACTTTAAATTGGAAACCAACTGAACTATGCTATACAACTTACATTTGATATTTGGATACAATGGATTACAACTCGATATACCGACTTAGCTTATAATCTAACTGGTACAACTAATTACAATGTTCCATACATTATGCCCTTTATAAACAGAAGACATCATCTTGTGCAATGAGAGCTTCTGTATGCCCAACAAATCTTCGATGCCGCGGGACCAATCCAGCTAAACTTCGTGTGTAGAACATTCCAAGCACGAGCACCTGCCCACAAAACATGGGTCAGCACATCATCTATGTACTGGTGAGCAGAATCCAACCCACTCGCATAAACTAATATTTAAGTGATCATTTAAGCATGCATTTATTAGAGTGATCTTTCTATTTGGGGCCTAGCATCAGTTTACAGTTCATGGGCAATAATCAGAGTGAAGCATGTAAACATATTCTTAGTAGCATTCATGTGGACATATCATTTATCATTCTTGGTGTTATCATGCAAAGGCATCATTGAGGCATACTAGGTGTTATCATGAAAAGGCATCACTGAGGCATCGTTAACATTAACATCTTAAACATGTTCTAACAGTTCTCACTTCAAGCATCACTTAGCATGGATGTTATGTTTGAGCACTATTTATAGCAAGGCATCTTTCTAGCATAATGAATTGAACATGTTAAGCAGGCAAGTTAAACCAACTTATACAATATCACAATTATGTGATTTCTTACCGATAGTCGACTTCTCGTACCTGCATCAAATACAGGTTATCTGATATACTTACTCTGCCTGCACAAAACATTCATTAGCATGCATCCTGACTACATGGTCACTGGTGTTGTTAAACCATATGGACTCTTCTCATTTCATTTTATTTTAAGATAATGCGGTCAGCATAGTAGGTGGCGAGCCTCTATGCCACCCCGCCTTATCCGTGCTCCCATAGCACTCATCATTATTTCCTCCTAGGCCGAATCGGTCCCCAGGGCCCTAGGAACCGTTCGAGGAAATTATTACTCAAACCTTGTATACAAGTTGTCCATGACCATGCGAATGCGTGTCCGACTCGATTGTGAACATAATCGTATGGTAAAATATATTAAGGAAAGTAAAGGCAACAGTGCATCATTAGTCATATTTAATGACTTATTCATTTCAACATTACCATCATTTCATTTGGTGATCTCAACGATCCCAGCTTTATCATTTCTCATTCATTGCTTTATTGCAACATATCTCATATCATTCCTTTCTTAAGAGGAACTTAACATTCATTCATTCATTTTCTTATAAGAGACAGACAGCATTTCATATTCTTGCAACAGTTATACAGAGAGTATATGGTTCTAGTGTTTCATTCAGTTCATTGGGTCGATAGCATAGCCCATTCATTTCTTATTCTATCATTCACAAGGCATCTCATTATTCAAGTGTTTTGTCGTTTCAGCAGCATTAAACATAAGGAACAATGTTATCAATTCAATCTCAGGCATGGAATCACATTTGCAGTTCAATGAGTTGTACATTTCAATAATTCACAGCATAAGCATCTTTATTATTCAGCAGCTAATATATGGGACATTTAGGGACAGTTCATGGCATTTCAATACTTTATTTATTAAGCATGAAGGAGTAAGGAGGAGGAAGAACAGTTTCACTCACTTGCAATAAAGGGTGTTCCTGTTCCGATCACACATAATTCTACTATGCGTAGCTCCACCAGCGAGCCACGTTTCAATACCCATTCCATCTAGCCAGCTAAGTTAGACTGCATCAGTCTCAATTCTTCCGATTCCCAACATAAGCCACGGTCCAATATTCTGATTCCATCCAATAAGCCAACCAAATGCCTCGTCCAGAGCAGGGCATTACATGATGAACCCCTTCTCTAGCAATTCATTAATCTGCGTCTTCAATTCTTCAGCTTCCTTGTTGTTAATCTTGTACACTGGTTGGGCCGTCGGTTCTGTGCCTGGCACTAGGTCAATAGCGAACTCGATGTCCCTGTCTGGCGGCAAGCCTGGTAAGTCTTGGGGAAAAATGTCCATGAACTCCGTGATGATGGGATGTGGAATCTCCTCTCCCTCGATCATAGCTCCGCAAATAGTTTCGCAAATAGCTCTGTGCTGCTGTTCGACTACTCCTCTCGCAAACTCGAATGCCGGTACCCCCGGAGGACTGAATACCACACATCTTCGGTGGCAGTCTATACTGGCAAAATTCTTACTCAACCAATCCATACCGAGAACGATGTCGAAACTCGGTAGTGGCATTACGAGTAAGTTGGCGTGCAACTCTCTACCTCCCAAGGTGATACGCCACTTCGTGTAAATATCCTTGACTAGGATAGCGCCTCCGCCTGTCATAATCTTGCAACTACCACCTAAGGATACATATGTTATACTATGCTTGAATACAAAAGTTACAGAGATAAAACTATAGGATGCACCAGAATCAAACAAAGCTATAGCGGGGATAGAATCGAGAAGTATGGAACCTGCTATCACATCTGGTGTGGGCTCGGGATCCTCAATAGCCATAGCAAAAGCTCGGCCCTGTTGGGGTGCTCCTCTCTGCTGGTGCTGAGCGAACCGCTGCTGCTGAGTGGGCAGCGGTGGACCTTGCGGCTGTGGGGCAACTGGTCCTCTCTGTGCTGGAGCTGTCTCTCATCCTGCTCGGTTGGGAGCCACTGCACAATCCTTCAGCTGGTGTAAAGGTGATCCACAGTATAAACATGATCCAAGTCTCTGTCTGCAGTCGTCCCAAACGTGTTCGGTCCTCCTATAAAATGTACAATGCGGAGCCTGCTGGAATTATCTCTGTGGCTGCTGTGTCTGAGCTCTTGCCGGGCCTCTGTGCTGCTGATGTAGTGGGGCTCCACCCATGGACTGGAATTGTTGCTGGTCTTGAAAGGTCCTTGGCTGCACCTGTGGATGCTTCGTCTGTGTTGGTTGATGGCTGCCTCCGCCAAAAGTGTCTCGACTCCTCTTCGGCCTGTAATTCAGTTCTTCTTCTACTGCCTGGGCGATCTCCAGAATCTCCTCATAGGTAGTGGCTCGGCTGATGGCGATAGCTAAACGAATCTCGTACGATAATCCCTTCCTGAACCGTCGTGCTTTGTCTTCCGGGGTGCTGACTAAGTTCTCCGCAAAGCGACTGAGGCGAGAAAACTCTGATGTGTACTCGTCAACAGTGAGATTGCCTTGCTCCAGATGCTCGAACTGGCTCACTAGCGCCTCTCGTGCCACGTGTGGATAGAACTTCTTCTTGAACAGTCGTTTGAACTCCTCCCAAGTCACGTCTGGAGCAGAAAATCGGGGCTCGCCTTGGTACCATGTCCGTACGATGTCAAAAAGCTGTCCACTAACTGACTCGATCTTCAGATCTTCTGGGACTCGGGCCATCTTCAGGTATCGTTCAACGTTCTCCATCCACTCGTCAGCATAGATAATCTCCTCTATCCCATGAAACTCTCTGGGCCTAAAGTCCATGAAGTGCTTGAGATTCCCCGGGTGCTGTCGGAGAGCCTCCCTCTGCTGGAGAACCTCTCACAAAGTATCGCGAAAGATGTTGGCATACTGTTGCAAAATTCCCACCATGGTAATGTTGTCCAGGACTGGTGGCGGGGGGCAGTACATGTGCCGGGTACATCGTTGGCATGGGATGCATAGTAGGTGCTGGGTACATCGCTGGAGCTGGGTGCATGGCAGGTGCTGGGTACATATAGGGAATCTGCTGCATCGTAGGTGCGGAATACATGGCTGGTGCTGGATGCATCGTAGGTGGTGGATAAACTACTGGTGCCGGTGGAGGAATGGGTGCTGGTGCTAGCGTCTGTGGAGGGAACTGTGGTAGATGTGGAATGTCGTTCCTGCGGAACCTCGAATACTGTGGCTGAGCCGGTCCGTCCTGGTGAGTAAGCTGGCCTTCCTGAGTCGGAGGGGTCTCGTAGGTGAAAAATCTGCCTGCTGCCGGTGGCGTGTTCAGTGCGGCGTTGTTCCTGTCCTGCGAGTCCATTGGCTGAAGACAAAAAGATTCATTAGACGATAGAACGATTCAAGCAGGATGCATAAAGGTACTTGAAATCGAATATAGAAGTCGATGACGCAATTTTCAACTCACGAAGACAGTCCTTAGGTCTCTATTCCTAATCCTAGTCACAGGCCCCGTAGTAGTACGACTAACTTAAGTACTACCACGGTTTTGCTGGCCTTGCGAAACGTCGACCTGCATGGACCACCATAAAAATGTGTCACGACCCGCACCCAATATTTGGGCATAAATCGTGTGTACGCCCATCCTACGCCGCAGAGTCGGTGGTAGAACGCTGTAACAATATGATGAACAATCACGCAATAAATATATCACAAGGAAAAATAAAACAACTCCATATCTCAACTCAGCATCAAATAGATAAAGATAGAATCGTCTCACAATGTATGAAATCTAAAATCAAAGTAACCTCCACTACATGTCTCAAAACAACTAATGAATCCAATACAAGGTCTCAGCACTAACTAAAATGTCTAAGATAGAGCAGCGGGATCAGATGCCGCATAATCCTCCTGATAAGCAAAGTCTGCCTCTAACACATCTCCCAAGTACGGGCCATACTCCTCAGGACACACAATCTCATCGCCATCACCTAAAATTTGTTTGGTTACCCAGTCAGGATGGAACGAGTACAATTCACTGAATGCAGTTCCAATATATAAAAGTGACTATATAACAGGGGTTAGCCTTTAGACATATGTTTCAAAAAATAAATGAAAGAAAATAGAAATAAACTAAATATCGAAAACAGTAAATAAAATGCAGGAAAATACTCACCGACAGACTGACTGAAAATACCTCTGATATGTGATCGATCTCGGGACAATTACACGACACTTTCTACACTGTCTAAAGTTACACTGTCTATATTGCATAAAATTACACTGTCTAAATTACACTGTCTACGTTGTATAAATTATACTGTCTACAATAGAATAATACAGTAAAGATCACTGTCTACACTGTTTACACTGTCTAAGGTCAGATCACATATCTTTGGATATTTTACTTTCCGACACAACAAGGAACAAAATTAACACAAAAACTGAAATCACATATCTATCGACTAATCACTGTTGTATAGTAAAGATCAATACTGAAAACAAACAATAAACTGTACTCGCCTGGCGTCCCGGCTGCTGGTACTGGTCAGTGTCCAAGTCGAGATCCAACTTCCCTATTTAAACAATCACAGGATCAAGATACAATTCAATAAGAAGGTTTGTGTTCTAATTACAGTTTGCCTTATTGGTTTACCCCTTTACTCTTATCCCAACAGTTGAATTTAAACCCTAGGAAGGGCAAGTACCAATTGCTTCATTATATTTGAGCATGGGTAAATAACAATTGGGTCATCTCCTATTACCTCATAAATGGTTTCCTAACTCAAGTAGTCACCATGTCTACTATTACAGGGCCTGCCTCAATTATCAGGATGTTCAGTACCAGGATTTGAGTTGGTTTGGACAATGGTTCACCAATAGATGTTCAAAGACTAAGGAAAATCTCTAATAACACAGGAACTAAAGTATCTTGATGGTTCATGTGTTTAAGTAACTGGGACTTCCTGGACTGGTACACCACAGGGTTTAGCTGGACTTATGTTAGTTCCCATGTGGGAATCTTCCCATAAGGCACTGCTATTAGCAACCCATAAAATCGGACAGGTGTGTCAATCTTGCACTGGATGTGATACTTGGGTGTTGCCATAGATTTGAATGACAAACTCCCAATTCGAGTTTTTCATAGGTTGAATACTGTGCTCCCCTATCTCAACTGATACCAGGTCAATTGTCCTAGTGTAAGGGGAAAGACATCAACTCAAGTACATACCTTACTGTCACACCCTATAGTAGGATATGTAGTGTTGTGGTGACCCTGAACCCAGATCCACTAGGCCACCCAGGTGTAACAGGTCACCTAAAATTCTCCTCCTTTATTTAATACAAGGTGTGTGCAAGTACAGGGCTATTTAAGTAGAGGGAGGCTAAGATGGTGTAGCATCTGTAAAGGGTGACCCCAACCTTAGTACCTAGGTGCATTGGTCCTGCCAAGTGTCTATGTCCTACTACAATTTCTTTACACAGGACTAGATCCTAAGTTAAAGTTCCAATGTGCTGTTGTACTAGTGTGCATCAGGTATAAGCCCTTAGCCTTGCCTACAGTTGTATTCCTGTACACTGGTTTCTAGAGTTCAACCCTTGTCTACTTCCAGGATTTGTTGCTCTAGTAGCTAGGCATTTATTAGGGTGCCTTGATAGTTCTGATGCTAAGTCACATTAAGCTCAGTGTCAATTGTACGATTACCTGGAAACCCTTAGCATCAGGATCCCCTGTGTATTGTGATAGGATACACAACTTCTTAAATATGGACACATGGCATTGGCCTTTTCTGCCAAGTTGTTGGCTGATAATTCTAGTTTAGGGTCTGGTACACCATCTCTGGAGTGATATCATAACTTTAGAAATTCACTAAGTATCCTCCATGTCCTGATACCCACCATGGTTACCCCATAACTTCTGATACTCAGCAGTATCCTTCATGTCCTGATACCCACCATGGTGTCTTTATGGTACAGGGATGGTACATGTCAAGTTTGGCATGTGTATTTGGTCATCAGGAATTTGTTAACAGCATCCCTCTGACACTCGTGATATGATATGATCAATTGGCTTCCCTATTTTCCTAATGCTCGAAACTTGACCCTGTCATCAGGGCATAATTTGATGCTGCCTATGTTTTTCACAACATCAAGATACACTCCCCTGTTTGCCTAGGGTCACATACTCTAGTGTGGAGATCCTTATAGGTAGTAGTTAATGTTGGTCATGGTGTAGTTTGGAGTTGTGTTCAACTGATCCTGGGTATTTCAGTGTTGTCACAGGTTCCATGTTCTGGTGAGATTTCAGTTGGGGAAAAATACAGGGTTTCATATGGAGGAATCACCCTGATGATACAATGTGCTGCCTAGGTCTCTAGGTGTATGGATCTCCTTTCAAACCTAGATGGCAAGCCTGACAAGATGTGTTCTGTGGGGAGGCTCAGGTTCCTGTAGCCATTCCAAGAAATCTGACCATCTAGTCTACCCTCCCCCTTTGGTTCAATATTAAACAACCTCTTAGACATTAATTCGAATAATGTGTGATCAGATTGGACAAGGAAAGGATGAGTAATACCTGTGATATAATTTTCAGGGATGGGATAGGTCCACAGGCCTCCTCTGTTGCTGCTCTTGAGAGATGATCAAGAGGTCTACTTAGGGTTTGCAAAGGGAACGTAGGAGGATCATCCTATATATATATATATATATATATATATATATATATATTTTATATATATATATATATATATATATATATATATATATATATATATATATATATATATATATATATATATATATATATATATATATATATAAAATATATATATATATATATATATATATATATATATATATATACATATATATATATATATATATATATATATATTTTAATATATATATATGTATATATATATATATATGTATTTTTTTTATATATATGTATATATATATATATATGTATGTATATATATATATATATATATATATATATATATATATATATATATATATATATATATATATGTATGTATATAAAATATATATATATATATATATATATATATATATGTATGTATGTATATGGGCACAGGTTTGATCGAAAATTAGTTTTAGGGGGATTCAAATTGTTTGAATCAGATTTGTGTTTATCATCTGATGCTTAAAACCATTCAGTGTTTGAATCAAATTAGGAGTACAGACCCCCCTTCGAATACCAATAGTATTTGAATTCAAACTTTACACATGAGTCCCTGACAGTATAGGTTTTGCAAGGAAATACTTTATATTGAATACTTAGATATATACTTAGGTATAACTGTTTAATGTGAACCATGAACCTAGACAATTCATAAATGATAAATAATATAAATAATTAAATAAAAATAAGAAAAGAAAAAAATAGATGGGGCTCACAGTTTCTCCATTTTGTATTACTAGTTTCATGATCATTCATGTATATATGGTTTGGGACGCTTTACTATTGTATGTCTGATGATCATACTTCTTGTACCTTGTATAATTGCCTGTAATTGAGATACCTAGGATTGTTTTAACCTATGATCGACTGTTGGCTTGTAGAAGTAACCCCCATGTCTTGACAGCTTATATATAATTTCAGAGTACTGGTGTACTTTGGTATTGCGTAGCTGGCCATGTCCGTCCCCACTTGCCAGTATTCTGGTTCTGGGGCATGACAGATTAGTATCTTGGATTTGTTTATACTTCGTGACTATCTTTTACATGATTACCATGCTTGCGACTGGATTCCATGAGTACTAGCTGGGCGAGAAAATATCTTAGTAGATATGTGGACTACCCAAAAACATCCCCAAAATGTCTATTCTTGAAAAATAGCAGCTACACACGACAAGTGCAGTGTGCCGGATTTACCCCTTAGCCGTTCACATGTCGAACAAGATATTTCAAAACACATAGATAGTTTTTCTATGATTTCTTCACCACTTGCCATGTCACCATGTTTACATGTTTTTCTCTAGTTGAAACATCATGTTGTAGAGTTATCTACTTTCTTTCTCGACATGCCATGACATCAGTTACTATCTAGTTTCATTTCACATATGTTATTTTCATGTCTTATAAATTCTATTGTATTTTCGATTTACCGTCGGTTTGTGTGCTTGTTCTATTCCTGACTGAAAATCAACATTTTTCAGGTTAGATGTGGCTTCACTTAGCATTGGGAGATACGGGTGTACTTGTAGGCAGAAACCTAGAAATTAGATAGATGTGGTATCAATTTTATTAATTGTAAGAACCTTGTACTTTCTTTAAATATAAATGTTGTAATCAATTTAGAAATGTGAATGAGCAATAAATGTTATTTATGTGATTTTGAGCATCATGGCCGTGATATCGTTCTACCACCGACTCTGCGGCATAGGCTGGCTTGGACACACACTCGTATTCAGAAAAGCGGGTGCGGGTCGTGACATCTTCTTCTTCTTTTTCGTCTTCTTCGAATCTTCAAATTAGGGTTTTTTCTTTTATTTTCATTATGTAAACCCGATCGGCTGAAGACGAAGTGAATTTAGGGTTCTTGCATTAAGGTTCTTGGTTTTAATTATGTTTTAACATGAATCATCCCCTTCGAATATTAATTATGTTTTAACATGAATCATCCATGAATCTTCTGTATTAGGGTTTTTGGTTTTAATATAAATTTATTTCTAGATAATTAGATGAATCAGTAATGAATTTAGGGTTCTTGCTTTTAACATGGATTTATTTCTAGATAATTAGATGAATTTCAGTTTAGGTTCGTGCTTTAAACTTGTAGATATTTCCATTTCACTGATCTTACTTGGTTTTTGGGGAATTTAGGGTTTTCATTTGAAGATATTAATATAACTATATTCACTTATTTCTGTTCAAACAGGGTGTTTTACATTAATCTGCAAACCCTGAGGTTCGTGCTTTAATTAGATAAGAACCCTAAATTGTCAAACTGGAAATTGAAAATAGAAGTTTGTGTTCAATATAGGGTTTCACTGATCTTACTAGATTTTTGGGAAATTTAGGATTTTTATTTGTAGATACTAATGTAATTAGATTCACTTATTTTTGTTCTAACATGTCGTTTTAAAATTAATCTGGAATATTTTGATGGAAAAGTTGTTTCAAATTGGTTTGAGGTCGATACAGTGTCATTCATTAGAATTGATATGTGGGTTAAGTTCTTATACAAAGGAAAGATGATATATTTCTGGAGGGAGGCAGGTAAGGATGTCGATTTTGGTTTAAAACGACTTGAGAATGATGCATGTGTCCTAGAAATGGCTCATAATGCTATTGATCATGGGGGTGAGGAGGTAGATGTCTATGTTATGCATATGGGAGATGATGAATGTGAGAAAAAAACTGAGTACCTTGCAGACTCAGAACATTCTACTGTTGAGGACGATGATGACGGTGATGAAGATGAGGCAGTTGATGTTGATTTTGGTACCACAGACCAACCTGAAGAAGAGGCAGTTGATGTTGGTGTCACAGACCTACCTGAAGTAGAGGCAGTTGATGTTGGTGCAAATAGTTCTGACCCTGATTTGGGTTCTGAAAATCCAGAGATAAAGAAAAGTGATGTTGGTGCCACCACATACCCACATGGAGAGCCACATGAAGAAGAGGCAGATGATGTTGGTGTCATATACCAACATGGAGAAGAGACAGGTGATGTTGGTGCCACATACCAGCATGAAGAAGAGGCAGCTGATGTTGGTGTTACATACCAACATAAAGAAGAGGCAGGTGATGTTGGTGGCACATACCAACATGAAATAGAGGCATGTGATATTGTAGATGAGGCAATTGATGAAGGTATCAAAATAACCGTACCCCAGGATCAGTTAGTTGATTCAGACTATGATGAAATAGAGGGGGATGAGGACTTGCAGGAAGTTTTAATAGAGACTGGCCAAGTTAATGAAGATGGAGTATTGCAAGATGTTGAAGCTGGAAATGTGAGAAAAAATAGGAAATACAGACCCAAAGAAAAGCCAAAACCAGTAGATGACAGTGGTTTGGAAGCTTCAATTAGATTTGCAACAGGTGAGGAGAGCAGTGATTATGGTCCACCATCAGATGCGATTGTTAGTACAGATAGTTCTGACTCTGATTTTGCTACTGGACATCCAAAGATGGAGAGAAGAAAGTTTCCTAGATTTAATGCCAACAGAAACATGGAAGACCCTAAATGGGAACTGGGGTTACAATTTAAGGATAAAGATGAGTTTAAGATGGCTTGCAGGAAGTAGGGCATAAATCAGAGATGGCAAGTGTGGTTTCCAATAAATGATCACAATAGGGTCAGGTGCAAGTGTTATACAAAAGATTGCAAAATTTTTATTTTCGCAAGCAAGCTGGACATGAAAGACAAATAAAATAAGACTATCCTTGTGAAGAGCTATAACTTGGAGCATACTTGTGGAAAGGTTAACACCAACTTCCATCTCAGTTATAAGATGATTGCAGAAATGTACATGAATGAGTTTAAAGATGATCCAGGGTGGAAAATTAGTCAAATTGTTAAAAGAGTAAAGAAGGATTTGGCTCTCACCATTGACCAAATGAAGGCTAGGAGGGCAAGGTTGTTAAGAAGATTGAGGGTGATGAAGACTTGCAATATTCTAGGTTATGGGATTACAAATGAAAAATTATGAGGACAAATCCTGGTTCAACATTTGAGTTTAAAAAGCCTAGAGGAAAATTTCGTGGCATGTACATGTGCATGGAGGTATCAAAGAGGGTTTCAAACACTGCAGGCCAATAGTTTGTCTAGATGGTTGCTTTTTGAAGTGTACTTATGGTGGACAATTGTTGGTTGCCACTGGAATTGATCCAAATGATTGCATGTACCTACTTGCATTTGCAATTGTGAAGGTTGAGAACACTGAGAATTGGGACTGGTTTATGGAGTTGCTAAAAGAAGGTTTGAATATGCACAACTCAAACCATTGGGTCTTCATAGTGATAGGCAAAAAGTAAGTATATTTTCTAATATATAATATAATTTTTTTTGTAGTTGAGAACGCTGTCATCTTACATATTTCTTTACTATATGTAGGGGCTAATCAATGCAATTGAAAGACATTTTCCAAATACAGAACACAGGCTTTGTCTCAGACATTTGGAGCAGAATATGAGGAAACTTTTTAGAGATGTTGGGTTGGTGGAGATACTCAAGAAAGTTGGAAGATCTACATATCCAGCTGAGTTCAAGAAGTATGAAAAGGAAATGGAAGATAATAGTATTGAAGCTAAGCAATGGATTGATGCTAGACCAACAGTCTATTGGAGCAGGGCATTCTTTAAGGATATTGCCAAGTGTGATGTATTGCTCAACAACTACAGTGAGGCATTTAACAAGTACATCCTTGAAGCTAGAGAGAAACCAGTCATCACAATGTTTGAGATGATGAGGACTCAACTCATGAAGAGGATAGATGCAAAGGTCAAATTGAAAAGAAGTGGAGGGGCAGACTTTTGTCCTAAAATTCAGAAAAAAGCTGGAGAAGCACAAGAAAAAATCCTATATATGGACAACAAAATTTTCTGGAGGTCCTAAGGTGCAAGTTAATGGACCAGGTGGTCAATTTGTTGTTGACATGGTAATGAGAACCTATACATGCAGAAAATGGAAACTATCTGCAATACCTTGTCAGCATGCTTGTGCTTGCATATTTGGAAATAATGAAAGGCCTGAAAACTATGTTGATGACTGCTATAGATTATCAAATTACAAGCTGGTGTACAACCATGTCATTTACACTTTAAATGGCCCTGCATTATGGGAAAGGCACCCATTTCCTTAAGGCATTCTGTTACCACCAACACCAGTAAAGAAAAGAGGTGTCAGGAAGACAATGGCTATAAGAAAGGACCCAATTGAGTTGCAAGACAAAGGAAAGCAGAAGACAAGTAACAAAACCATGGCCAAACTCAGTAAGAAAGGCCTATGTAAAAGAACATGCAGTATTTGTGGGTCACATGCCCATAACAAGAGGTTCTACGGTGTAAATGTAAGTATATGGATATATCATGCTTATATTCTAGGTCAAGATTATCGTATATGTCATGCTTAATTTTACCAATTTTGCAGGCTGAAGGAGGCAGAGCCAATGATAGTGCAGATTGCACTACTGGAAATGCTCAACACACCAACGTCAGTAGTGAAAGAGGAGAATGCCCAACTGTAAGTATTTGGTTTACAAGTAGTAGTCTAATGAAATTGAATTCAAATAGTATTCTAATTAATTTCATTAAATTGTCTTTATTCAACTGTAGTGAATGATGGATGTAAACATAGTAGTCTAATGAAACAGTTTAAACTTACTGTAAGTAGTCATTAAACTTACTTTAAACTATCTTCACTATAGTGAATTTCACTTACAAAATGGATTGAATTTGGTTTACAAAATATAGTGACTATAGTGAATTTTGTATAGGTTGGATCTTCAAGACAAGATGTCAGTAATTTGAATGTCAGAGCCAATGTCAGAAGTGCACCAACCACACTTAGGTGGATGACGGATGTAAGTGCACCACTTAAAGTTAATTATTGATAACTGAATTAATATGATATTTGGATACTAAAATTCTAACTGTTGTATGGGAATGTGGTTGTTCTATTGTTCTCAGGGTACAAGTCAAGTGATCAATAATACAGGCCCAAGCAGTGTGAGAGCTTCCAACCAATATCGATATTCAGGCCTTGGCTCCCTTGTTGGAGGCTTAATTGTGGGAGCTTCCAACCAATAATTTTTTTCATAATGTAATTTGTGTTTTGTTGTCCCAATTATATGACCATTTTGATATTATTTGCAGAATAAAAGCTGGATAGATCGTGCATTCCCAAGCCAGGATCATAATTTGGAGTTCTCAGCAAGCCAAAGGAGCACAACAGCTGCCTCAACTCATCCAACTTCAATACTGCCTACCACAAACGAGAATAAGAGAAACCAAACTAGTAGAGAACCACTGCCAAGGAATGGGGGCAAAGGCACTAAGGGGCAGAAACTAAGGCGCAGAGTAGTACCCTCAAGATACAATCAACCTTCTAAGAAAAGCAAAAATTGAATTACAAATATGAAGACTAATTTGGGCAAGACTTATTTTAGAAAAGAATGGTCATAGAACCTGCATTTTGTGGTTCACAACTGAAAGATTTTGTTTTTGTCGTATTTCTTTCACAGGTGAACCATTTGGATGTAACGATATTCGGTGTAATCTTTTTTTGCTTCTATTACCTACTGTGAGGACCCTAATTTTTGGGAATTATTTTTATTTTATTTTATATGATTTTTATTTATTGAATTAGATTTTTACTTTTAATTACGACTATAAATGCACTTTACGTAGCTTCGATTTTTGGAGCACAAGAAGTGTCAATCTTTCGAAATGTCCTTTATGAGTTTTGAAGTAGACGAGCCCACCTTCAATTTGATATATCATATTTCATCCAAACTTGTCCCCTAGCATTCTTTTGACTTCTCACAACTTTGGGTCCATTTAGGCCATTTAATTATTTACCGTAATTCTAGACCTAACTTCCAACTTGAGTTCATGACTCGACATTGATCAAAACCATTTGACCTAATATATAGTTTTGATCTATTTTGAGCCTGCGATACACATGCCAAGGGTGTGCCACTTAATCGAGACCCCATGTGCTATTTATTTATGAATGACACAAGAGACTCATTAGTTGATTTTTTTTCGGGTTTGGTTTGACTAGAAAATGTGTTTAGATCCTAACCTAACCAACCCACTTGGGAGAGCCATATTAGGTTGCCATGATTTAGTAGAACTAGTTTGAATTTATTTTGGGTATTACACAGCCAAATAGGTTTAAATATATTTTTTGTATGTATAGGTTTATATTTATAATAGCCTAAATATTATATATTTTTATAAGGCTTTAGTCATGGTTAAGTTTGAGATGCATATCGAGTAGAAATTTTGTACGACTAGTGTAGTAGCGTGCTTTGACTAGCATTTAAGCCATGGTAGGGAAGGACTAGCCATAACTGTGTCCCAACTAGAAAAACCAGTCAAAGTTGTGAGTTGACCCATATAAATGATTTAATTAGTTAATTATTAAGAATTTTGACTTTTTAGGAGACCCGGTTGTACCAATCTAGCCAGGACTTGACCCGAGCCAAACCTGTTCCCAGTAGACATGTAGTGCATCTAGGGCCGTCTATGTAGGTGTATATTTATTGTATACGTATATATTTTCGTATTTTATTTTAATGGGCTAATAACTATTTTCCCAAAAAAATGTTATATATAAAATATAAGTGTTATTATTTAAATTGTTATTTGTTTTGGGGGTATAATGGACATTTTCTTAAATGTTATTTTGGGATTTTTAGGCTAATATAAACTTGTGTATTCGTAGTATACAAACTATTCGACTTTATATACATATACCAATTGATATTTTTATATATAATTTCTTTTGTAATATAATTAATAAATATATGTTGCAACAATGTATCATATTTTTAGAATATTTTACAAATATTATTTGTATTTATGTAAAAATGGGTGTATACTTATTATAGACTCATATGTGAATATATAGGTGTATATCTATTAAGTTATATAAATATATATATATATATATATATATATATATATATATATATATATATATATATATATATATATATATATATATATATATATCAAAAAATATATATATATATATATATAGAGCAAAAAAAGAAATTAAACCTTGTGAACAGTGCTCTGTACTGTTCACCATCCCCTTCACCATCCTCCCCGAGCCAGCAGGGAAGCCTTCGTTTTAATTTTTAAGCAACTCCTTCAAATCTTCACCAGATTTGATCAAATCAATTTCATTCAAATCCTAAACTCAATCTCAACCAGAATCAAATCAATTAGAAATCGTTTAAAAGGAAAATTGAGTATAAAACAGATCATACCTGATTTTGAATCTTGACACCAAGCCAACTTCTCGTGGAAATTAACCTTCGACCCCGAGCCAACCCCCGAAATCCCTGCGACCACTTTGCCACCAAGACGGCCGTCTGCCTCGCCGCCGGCCGCTTAAGAACGCGCAACAGAAGGCATCGGTTGCAGCAGCAAACAGCAACAACAGTAATGTTAACAGCATAATTTTGTGATTCAGTTTCTCCGTTATCGCTCCATCGTTCTGCAAGACCATTTCACTGGTATGTACCCGACTTAACCACCTACCAATCCTATCAACTAGTTTAGGTCAAATCGTGCGAAAACCTTAGGAAATCGAAGCCAAAAACCTAAAAAAAATAGTTTTCTGTTTAAGAACATAGTAGGGAATTCGAGTTCAACACTCGATTTTGGAAGGCTAATTATTACCAAAATGTTAGCAATTTAGGAATTCAGCTTAAAGAGTATTAAAGACAACATATACAGGATTGAAAACCAACTTTTAATTTAGGATTTTGTTCACTAGTTTCTGAATTAAACCAGATTAAAAACGGACGAATAATTGTTTTAAAAATACTGAAATTCTCCGATACGACGTGCGTCCCACCAAACCGGGCGACGTGGTCGTGAACTGAAAGCATCGAATGGTACGTATCGACTTCGCGGACGTGTGGGCTTTGACGGAATTCAAATTGGTTGCGTGTGCACGACGAATTTGATGCGTATCCGACGAAATCCACCGTATCGGCCTTTTCTAAAATTCTCCAATTACTTTGTGCACATTCGTCAAATCGAGACAAAACTTATGCCAGCAGGACGGCATCATTTTCTGGTCCTGTATGCCATGTTTGGTCTGATTCTGAGACAGTTGACCGGATCGCCGTTTTACGGTCCTTACAATCCAACTCAACGGACGAATTTATGCATGGCCCGTCGGAATCCCACTTTGGACATACCGTTGGATTCGTCTCGTCAAATCAAACCCGTAGACATGTAGTTTGATAACTTTAGAGACCATAAGCTCTGGTATATTTTTTGGTGCAAAACGGGTCCAACGGCGGACATCGTTTTAATCCAAAATTACCGTTTTGCCTCTGTGTCTAGAATTGGACTAATGAGTAGCCTATCCTAGCTATTTTGCTTATTCCAGAAATGTTGACAATGTTTATTTCAGCATCTGGAGGCGTTTGCAGGAGTTCAGGTTTCAAGACTCTTTGATTTGACTAGTTGTTTACGGGACTTTTTGCTACCACCAGACAAGTATACCTTGCCAAACTTTACAGTACTTACATACTTTTCTATATTTCTATTTTTCATATCTTACTTTGTTTCATATTTCTCCTATTCTATGTCATAGTTATTCTAGTTTTACGTACATGTAAATTTTTACTCTTTTCCATATTACTTGTTCTACATTCTTATCCTGTTCATGTCTAGTGATAGTATTGTTTTGTCTATGCCATGATCTCCTGACCTATTTGACTTGGACTTGACCTTAGTCTGATTACCGGTACTGGATTGACTTGACCCGATCATGATTGTTTGATTTGACCCTGACCTGTTATTAGATGTGACTATACCTGACCACCTCGTTCGTGAGCTCCCATCGAGTGCGAATGAGCCTTACTATAGTTAGGGATTCCCCATCTGCTACTGACTATAGGACTGTGAGCTCCCATCGGGCTGCGGTTACCCTGACTTACTTATAGCCACGCTTGATAACATTATCCTTGAGGGTATGCCATTTATACTTATTCGTTAGTCTCATATTGTTCCTTGTACCATTTCTTATTTTCTCGCATGTTATTTATTGTATAGTTGGCATGTATATTATGTGTCTTATTAGTCCCCTAAAGACCTGGTGATCTTTTCAGGCTTAGACAGAGGGGAGGTTCACGGTTCTGGAGTCGAGACAGGTGGCGTACCTTCGCAGGAGGACGAGATAGAGATTGAGGACTTCTCTTGATCCATGACGTTCTTTCTTTTACTCTATTTCCTTTCATTTCAGTAGACATGTAGCTGATTACTTTATTTTATTTTATTGTGGTTTCGGGATGTCTTTCCCGCACAGTTATTATTTATATTTCTTGTTGGACATATCTTTTCATTAGTACTATTTTATTGGACTTGATATATCGTGTCTTATTTTTTGTGTGGATGAGATTAGGTGTGACCTGTGACTTGTATTGTATTGATGGGTGGTTATCATGATTTACAGATTAAGCATTTCGCTAATGGGCTTACTTTAAGATTTAGCCCATTGGTGAAGTGCTGCTGGCTTGTACCGTATCCTGGTCATATACGTATTTTGGGATTGGGGCATTACACCTGCAGAATTGTGTGGCCATATAGAAGAATGCCTAATATGTACTGATATTTGGATGTGGTTCACTTTTTTTGGCTGTTGTATGTACTGATATTTGGATGTGGTTCACTTTTTTGTGTGTGGCCATATAGAAGAAGGCCTAGTAATGTATGGTGCAGTATTTTTTTGGTTTCCAGTTTCAAGTATGTTGCAGTATTTTTTTTGTTTCCAGTGTCAAGTAATATGTTGGTTTTTATTTTATTGGTTCTTATTTTGTTGGTTCTCCACTAGTTTCCAATTTTTGTTCTGAGATGACAAACTGGATGTTGGTTCTCATTTTGTTTCCAGTTTCAGTTTCAGGCATTTGTTTCAAGTTTTAGTTTCCAATTTCAACTCGATGTTGGTTCTTATTTAGTTTCCAGTTTCAATTGCTTCGTATTTCTGGAATGAGAGGCATGAGACTGTAATTAATTGGTTTCTTATTTTTTTCGTTTCCAGTTTTATGTATGTTGCAGTATTCTAATTGTATATATCAATACAACAGTAGATAATGTTGGTCTTGATAGGAATGAGACTATAGCTCTGTAATCTGGAATAAGACTATAGCTTTGTTTATACTTTCTAGTTTCAATCTCAAATGAGACTATAGCTCAGTAAATTGGCATTCCAGAAGAGTTGTCATATAATGATTCGCATCCCAGAAAATTGAGATAACATCACAAGTACATTACATTGTTAACATTTCAAAATGATTGTCATTCCATAAACTTGCTTACAATTGCAAAGCCATTACAACTTCATTACAATACAAATACTAAATACAATTACTCAATCTTAAATCTCCCAAAAAAATTCAAAATAAAACCATACATTTCAACTTATCGTTGCGCTACACGGTGTTCAATTTCAACTTCCAATAGGATCTCCTGCATGATACCCTTGCCTTGTCCCGAAGAAGTAGTAGTCCCATCATCCACCAGTTTCTTCTTTGTCTTTGAGGCCTTAGCTTGTTGCATCCATTCAATATATTTACAACTGGGATTTTTCCTCTACACGTATTGAATAAACAAATTACATTTGTAAGTTACACATAAATAACAAAAAAAAAAGAATTGACTTATTATGAACAAAGAAAAATAGGTTTCACTTACACTAGTAGATAATGGACAACAGTAGAATTTTTTACCTAAGCTCCTAGGCACCTTTGATTGTTGTATTTTGAAAAATCCAGCTTTGCAATGACATAACCGAAGTTCATCAGTCCAACACCAAAAATCATATCCTACCTCCTTTGCACATTTCAGAAATTGGCGCCCACGATGACAAGGTGTATTTGCAGTGAATAATTTGCACATAGAAGTTCCTTCGCAATAACATGGGATCTTCGCAACCCATTCCAGTTTACTTGCTTCATTTGCTGCCATTTATGAGCCTAAATATTTTAGAAAATTAGAAAAGTTTTCCCATTTAAAATTTGAGTGGGAATGAGTTCCATATACTCGATTAGCTGGAACAACTTAATAGAATCGGCTCTTCTGTTATTTTAGGATTTTCACAATAAATTATTTTAAGGTTTTCACAATAAATTATCTTAGGATTTCCATAATAATAGCTACTTTGGCATTTGTTAGGGTTTCCATAATAAATTATGAGTTTGAAGAGCTGATTTATCATATTTTAGGTTTTCATAATAAAGCGAAAGAAAGCAAGAGTATGAGATTCGAAGAAGAAGAAGAAGAAGAAGAAGAGAGGAAGGGAGAGAGTTATGTAACCACCACTTTTCCGAAATAGGAGTATTTTTTACTTTTTCCTAATTATTGTTATTAGTATGATTTCACATTATACCTTGAGTGACAAATCAGTTTTCAAAACTAGAATTTATATTTTGATTAATTATCTAAATAATTAATAATGCATATGTGTTATTATTGAATATGATTAATGGTTAGCCTTTGACTAGAATAGTGGTTAGTGATCCTAGAGGACCTAAACTAACTAATCATGACCATCCAACTAGATGATTAGGACAAGCCTAAATGACCTTTAGTTAGTTTCTGGCTAGATTAGAAGATTTAGTTAGAAAAATTGACTAAACACCTAATTAAGAAGGGAGGTTCAATCCCTAACTTGTCATAACTAAAGGGAGGGGTGTAGTGGACCTTTCCTAATTAACCAAACCCTAAATTTAACACCATATGGCAGCCCACCTTCCTATTAAAGCCCCACTTCATCATCTTCCTCTTTCCATTTTTATTTCAAGCCCTAACTTAGGAGCTTTTTCTCCAAATTGCTCCTACACCCAAATTTCCTCCAAATTGAGCCAAATTTGTTTCATTCTCTTTCCCTTGGAGAGGAGAAGCCTCTATTGGCTAGCTAAGAAGATATTGGAAAGATTTAGAGCCTTGAAGCTTGGTGGAGATCTAGATCTAGGAATTTTACATTGGAAATCCATCTCCCTTTTGGTATGAGCTCTCTAAACCCTTCCATTTTATTTCATTAGTGTAACTATATTCATTTAGGATGCCATATTTATTGGGGTACCATTAGAGAGGAGTTGAGGCTCTCCTCTTCCTATTTGAAGATTTTTCCCATTTTATTTTGATACAAATCGGGGAAAATCGAATTTGTTACCACCAAGTGTTCGATACCCATCCCCAAAGGAACTTTTGTATCCTTTTTGAGTCGAGATTGGGTGTATGTGTCCTAAATAGGACACGTGGTGTTGTGTCACGGTATCTGATGATATACACGGTTAGGTTTGGGTCATACATGTGTTTTTTTTGTCTAAAACAACCCAAATTCGTCATAATATTTATCCAGATTTTTAGTAACCATAGCAACTTAGAAATATCATAACTCCTAGCTCAAGACTCCGATTAATCTTTCATTTTTTTTAAAAGAACCATATCGAAGTTAGTTTTCCAAATATATATATTAATAGGCCAAATTCGTTTTAAAACTTTCTGTAAAACTGTTTGAGTGTCAGCTGTCCATAAGACGAACACGTTTTGGTGTTTTCGCGATTCCAGGAGCTTCCGGACACAAAAATGCGATCCGTTTGAAGTTTTAGAAAGCTAATACGAAGGGCTACAACATACATTAATCCTAGAATTTAGTGAATAGGTATAATAGGTGCAGTATTGATTTTAAGTAGAAAACTGACTATACGACATAGGCATTTTGTGTATCCTATGAGCCTATGTAGTATGGATATCAAGTGAATGTAGGTATCATAGGTTGTCAAGAATATATGATGTAGTACATATATATATATATATATCTATGTACATATTATTATTATGTAATATGTGTTAGTTAGTGTATATTATTAATGTTGATACAAATGGTTATCAAGTAAGCCAAATATAGATAAGTTATGTGTCAAGGTATTAAAGTTGTGGGCAAGGTACTAGTGTAATACTTGGGTACCATGAGGATATTGGTATCATAACACTCAAGTATCATGAGTAAGGATATGTGAGTATTGGGACTTGAGTAAGGTATCCTATTTGGTATCAAGTATTAGTATTAGAGTTAGTTGGATAAGTATATGGGAGGATAAGATATTGGTCAAGATACTAAGATATTGGGTATTAGAACTAGGTAATAGATAATATCAAGATGTCAAGTTCTAAGAGTAGGATGAGTGAGTCCATGTGTATATGATTGGTAGAGTATGATAAGCATAGGATATCCTGGGATAATCTTGACAAGTAATGGAATAGAAGGGTATATATATATATATATATATATATATATATATATATATATATATATATATATATATATATATAGGTAAACATATTGCTATAATCTATAGCTATACAAGTCATAGGGTAAGGATATAGATATCTTGGTATCAATTGTAGGTAATCTAGGATATATATTTATGCATATAAGTATCGAAGATCAAAGGTAGATATCTATAGGTATATGTACATATAGAAATAAGATACTAGAATACAGGTTATGTTACATAGGGTATATGTAAGTTAGCCAAGGCATGGTGTAAAAATGTGGAATACTTAATAAATTAAGGTATCATGACATATCGTTGTATAGGATATGTCAAGTATTAGGTAGAACATGGTATCCTAATTAAGGATATGCTATCTATATACGTATATATATATATATATATATATATATATATATATATATATATATATATATATATATATATATATATATATATATATATATATAAATATATAAATATATATATATATATATATAAGTTTATATGTATATGTATATGTAGTTAAAGTAATTCTAAGGGTAAAGGTAAATACATTAGTAGCAAGGTAACTCATGGGTATGCATAGAATAGCAAGTATACAATATCACATATGTATTTCATATAGGTATCATATAGATACAAATATTATAGGATACATAGGGATAACAGATATATATTTATACGTATAGTATAAGAGGTATATTATACCATGTGGATATGGTATATGGGTATCTTGATGTACTATGACATGTATGGTGGATATATATATATATATATATATATATATATATATATATATATATATATATATATAAGGAAGTAACCAAGCACCATAGGTAAGTATAGACATATATATATATATATATAAGGAAGTAACCAAGCACCATAGGTAAGTACAGACAAACATGTATGAGACATGTATGACGGTATAATAATGGATAAATGGTTAGCAATATGGGTCTATAGTAGGATATATGGATATATGTATATAATATAGGTAAAGGGTAAATATTTAGATATGGGTAAAAGGTATATTGGTATATGTTATGGGTAGGTAAAGATAATGGTACATGTAATAGGTATTGGGTACATCTATATATATATATATATATAAAGGATAAATTGGCTAAAGTAATACTAGATAGTAGGTAACTAGTAGAGATGTAAGAGATATGTATTGATACTTGGTAATATTAGCTATTATGGCTAATACCTTCAAGGTATAGACCTAGAAACGATGTATTGACTTGCATGGACTAGAAATCTTGTTTACGCAAGGTATTGACCCTAGAACTAAGGTATTAACTAATAGTTAAGGTATTTGAGATATGAGCTAAGGGTAAGTGGATAGTATCTATAGATAATATATGTGATTTGGGATACCATAGTATATGTGGCTTGTTGAGAATTCATGTATGATATATATGTATATGATATAGTACTATAAGGTATCCTAGAGTATGTGGGTCTTTGGTTAGAATTATGACTAGCTTAGACAGAGTTGACCCATTTGACTAGACAGTTGACCAAATCCTAGATGTTGACTTATTTTGACTAAGAGTTGACCAAGGGTTGACTTTTGACCTAGAGAGGCCTAGTATCATGTAGATTGTATTGTACACTAATTATTATACTATGAACTCATTGTAACATGTACTGTTCTAAATAGGACTCTGTGACTCCAGTTTGGACATTTATACATATCAATTGCTCAGAGTATCAGGCAAGTACGTTCTCTGATAGTTTTTATTGTCTTGATATCTACTATATCTGATTTACTTGTAGTATTTTACTTGATTTTCGACACGATGGTTCACGGACTAGTATACGTCGGATCCTATCATAAGATGTGATTCTTGGATTACCATGGTATATTGGTATATTGTTCGATCTTATTTTTCTGTACTTGTATAGACGCCGATTCCTAAGAGAATTTGCTATCCTCTTAGAGAATCTCGTGTCATGACGTGATATGTCCGGATCCATATACTATTCAGGAATGGAGAGTTATTAGAGGTTATGTGATCATATCCATCATGTTATTCATGTGCTTGTGCCACCCTCACCGCACGTAGGGTGTAGTGAGATCTTATATTTCTTGTGCTCGCTTTCCATGTTTGCCGGCTTGACCCTTATTGTAATCCCCCTTCCCAAAATATTAATATATTTTTATTTTATTTTATTGAAATTATGATTTTTAGGATTTTATAAATAGTTAATTAGATAATTATTACGGTAGATGACTTTAGCCATGGTTGAGTTTTGAAGTACAAGATGACCAAGAACCATGGCACTGGTAGTCCAGTCGCGTGCTTTGACTAGTATATTAGCCATGCCAAGGAAGATCCAGCCATAAGTGTGTCCTAACTATGTAAACCAGGCTAAGTTGCGACTTAACCCCTATAGATTGATTAATTATATATTAATTAAGATTATGATTTTAGGAGACCCGGTTGTGCCAATTTAGTCCGAACTGGACCCGAACCAAATCCAAGCCCATGTAGACATGTAGAAAGACCAAAGACGGCCATGTAGACATTTTATGTGTGTACAAATATTTCTTATTTATTTTTAGGACTTGACAAATATTTTCTAAATATTTAATAGTTTATTTAAATATTGTTTTAGAATATTTGTACGAATTTCTAGGGCCAAATAAAGATGGGGTATGATATGCTCACCAAAAACTCTTATTGGTCATTTTAGTGGGTTATTATTGTTATTATTATGGTTATTATTATTATTATTATTATCATTATTATTATTATTATTATTATTATTATTATTATTATTATTATTATTTTATTCTTAAATAATATAATTAGTATTCGTTTAGTCTGATAATTCATTATCAAATGAATTATACGTACATATGTGCATATTTTTATGAACCATACACAAGGAATATATCATTAAGATTTTTCATTCATATATATAGGTATGTATTGTCATATGGTTTTATATATATATATATATATATATATATATATATATATATATATATATATATATATATATATATATATATATATATATATAACCATATGACAATACATACCTATATATATGAAATATATATATATATATATATATATATATATATATATTTTAGAAAAGGAAATGCCATTAAAAACAACCCGAACAAAACAGAGCAGAGCGGGTCCCACAGGCGGGACCCGCATTCAAAATTCAAACGACAAAAAAAAACAAACAAACAAACAGAGGAGGACGGGAAGGACACACGCGTCCCGAGGGTCACATGGTCCGACTGGCGGGTGGTCTGCCCGAAGCGGGCGCAGGGACCGATAGGGACGCGTGGCTCGAGGGCGGGCCAGCCCGAGAGGGGGTGCGGGGACCAAGGGAGGGGGGAGCACGCGGGGCCGAGCGACCCGCCGAGGGGGATGCTGAACCGCCGTAAGCCAGGTGGGGGGCCGCCGGGGGAGAGGGGGGCGAGGGGCGCCGCCGGTGGCCTCTCCGGGCAAGGGGCCAAATCCGGAGCTGTGAGGGAACGGCGGAGGAGACGGGGTGGCCAAACCGAGGAGAGGCGATGCTGAGCCCGAGGAGGAGCCTCGATGAGGTGAGCGTCATGGCAGCCGGGGGTAAGACGCTGCGACGGAGCCACGGCGAGGATGGCCTCGACGAGGAGGGGAGGAGGGCACGGATCGACTCCGGAGTAGGGGAGGAGGATGGCTACGGCGGGGATCCATCACTCCACGGAGAGGTATGCACCCCACGACGGGGCGAGGGACCAAGAAGCCCGGGGGGAGGAGGAGGAGGTGGGCAAACTCGGGGGGGGGTCACGGCCGGGAGGGAGGCCCGACGAGGGAACCGGCCCCAAGTGAGAGAGGACGGCAAACAACCGGC